>CM022755.1:18718623-18774933 GCA_012411365.1 Ameiurus melas | reverse complement strand
ATCGTGCGCGTTCAGTTGCATGACACTATCTACATTAACCCCCTCAATGGTGACTGGCAGCAGAGTTAGGTTTACACTTCAATCCACCACCATCTCCTTGGTCTTAGCAATGTTGAGTTGTAGGTGGTTGAGTTTGCACCATTGCACAAAGTCATCCACCAGGCTTCTGTACTCCTCCTCCTGCCCATCCCGGATATACCCTACAATTGCTGTATCGTCCGAAAACTTCTGCATGTGGCATGACTCTGTGTTGTAGCAAAGTCAGACGTGTACAGTGTGAACAGGACTGGGGAGAGCACTGTTCCTGTGGGCTCCGGTGTTACTGATCACAGTGTCAAGAGGCTGTTCTTCAGTCTGACGTACTGCGGCCGCTCCGTCAGATAGTCTGCAATCCAGGAAACTAAGGTGAGCATCCACACCTATCCGCATGAGCTTCTCACCCAGTCTAGGGGTTTAATGGTATTAAAAGCACTGGAGAAATCAAAGAACATGATTCTCACAGCACTTTTCCCCTTGTCCAGGTGAGCATGCATCCTGTGCAAGAGATATGCGATGGCATCATCCACACCCACCTCTCCCTGTATGCAAACTGTAGTGGATCTAGTGCAAGGCGTACCTGGGGGTCTAAGTAGCCCCAAAACCAGCCGCTCCATTGTCTTCATCACATGTGGGAGAGGGAGAGGAGAGGAAGAAGGGAGGGATGGGTGCGCCTGCGGGTGGTGTCTGGTATCAGAAGACTGGGGACTAGTGACCATCGTCGGTGTATTCAAACAAGCCGGCAGTGTCTAAATCAGAAGAGGGTGGTGGGCAGTCACTGCCATGGAGCTGGAACAGGGAAGTCGAACCGATTGTAAGAGTGGTTCAACTGGTTTGCCCTATCCAGGTCTCCCTCCACAGAGCTACCACTCTTTCCCAGTCCAGTGATTGTCTTCATTCCATCCCAGACCTCCTTCACATTGTTCTCTTGCAACTTCTGTTCTACCTTCTTTCCGTATTCCTCCTTAGCCTCTTTCAGCCTGGCTTTGAGTTCCCCCTGTACACGCCTCAGCTCTGCATGATCCCCCCTCTCAGAGCGCATCTTTTTCCTATTGAGAAGGGTCTTGACGTTGCTGGTTATCCAAGGCTTGTTGTTTGGAAAGCGCGTACAGTTCTTGTGGGAACAACGATGTCCATACAGAAATTCAGGTAGTCAGTTGTACAATGTGTAACCTCCTCCAAATCCTCTCCATTTTGTAGCACGCTCAGTCAGTGGACTCAAAACAGTCTCTCAAGGCCTCATCCGCTCCTGATGTCCACTTCCTGCAGGTGCAGTGACACCGGTAGCCTTTGTACTTTAGGTTTGTATAATGGTTGAAGGTAAATGAGATTGTGGTCTGACTTTCCCAGTGGGGGAAGGGTGTTGGCACTGTATGCATCTCTCACATTTGCATACATGAGGTCTATTGTCCTGTTCTTCCTGGTAGGGCAATCAACAAACTGGTGGAAATTAGTGAGGGTAGAATCCAGTGTTATGTGGTTAAAGTCGCCAGAGATCGTAAAAAAAGCATCTGTGTGTTGAGTTTGGAGCCTTGCGATTGTAGAGTGAATGACGTCTACGCCCGTGTCCGGAAGGGCTCGTGGCGGAACGTAAACACAGAACAACAATGGCATGCGAAAACTCCCTCGGCATGTAATACGATTGAAGACTAACCGCCATTAACTCCACATCCTTACAACACACAGTCTCTTTAACTGTAACATGACCGGGATTGCACCATCTGGTTTGTTTATGTACAACACCAATCCACCTCCCTTCTTTTTTTCCGGAAAGTTTACTGTCTCTGTCCAGGCGTGCCACACTAAAGCCAGGCAGCTCAACGTTAGCATTGGGGATGCAGCTAGTTAGCCATGTCTCCGGTGAGGCATATCAGGCTACATTCCCTATACAGCTTCAGATTCCTTACCAGGGCAGCTAGCCCGTCCAGTCTTGTTAGTGAGGTGAATTCACATTTCCCCATCACCATCGATGGAACTGCAGGCTTGAATTTCCCGCTTGAATAACCGCTCTCGCTCCCGTCGTTTATTCCTCAATTTGAGTCCCGCTCTACAGCCCCAAAGCACCACAAATCCTCGGGAATGCTAACGTGCACAACATGACACTCCTCCGTAGTGCGAGCAGCTGATTCCTTGTATACACAAGTTTGCTGCCGCCAGAGCGTTTAGATAATTGATCCATATCCATAGGATAGAATAAAAATACTCCTGAAAGTGTGTAGTATTAAAAACTTCTAAGTGTGCAAGGTAAAGAAAAGAGTAAACAAAAACACAGAAGAACACTACGGAGCTACATGGATTGCTGCCACTCTAGGCGGCGCACACGAGACATTTCTTCAGTGCTGTCACATGAAAAGATATAATCAAGTATTTACAAAAATGTGAGGGGTGTACTCACTTTTGTGAGATACCGTATATATTATAATATATCTACATTCATATGTGGGTTTTTGTGTGCATTAAAAAAAAAATAAGGGAAAAGAAAAGCAAACTTGGTAATGGAATATTTAAGTCCGTCAAATTAATATTGTCAGATTAGTTGGAATTGGATTCCGACTCCTTTCTCATGAACTACTGTATACTGAAACAGAAAACATATTAATGCAAATTAAATTGTTGGTCTCAGTCCTTGTTAAACTTAGATTAAGCTGAGTTTCATCTGTGTTCATCTAGCAGCTAAAGTATTCTCTGAATCTCCTACAACTCCAGTGCCTTCTTGAAAAAAGAAAGCTAGGGTTTGGTGGAATCTGTATTAATCTGGATGCACAACCTCAATTCCAAAAATGTTGGGACACTGTAAAATGTAAATAAAAACAGAATGCAATGATTTGCAAATCTCGTAAACCCATGTTATTCACAATAGAACATAGAAAACATCAAATGTTTAAACTGAGGAAATGTACCATTATAAGGAAAAAGTAAGGTAATTTTGAATTTGATGGCTGCATCATGTCCCAAAAAAGTTGGGACGGGGCAACAAAAGGCTGGAAAAGTAAGTGTTGCTAAAAAGAAACAGCTGGAAGAGCATGTAACATGATTGAGTATAAAAAGAGTATCTTAGAGAGTCTTTCAGAAGTAAAGATTGGATCGAATCTAGATGTAAGCATATGTTGCTCTAAAACCTGTATATACCTTTCAGCATTGATGTCTTTGCAAATGTGCAAGCTGCTATTCCATAGGCACTAATGCACCCCCATACCATCAGAGTGGCAGGTTTTTTAAATGAGCCCTGATAAAAAACTGGATCGTCCCTCTCCCCTTTAGTCCTCTTTTGTTTTTTAGCACAGAAAGAATAAATAACTTGCATTATTTCCGTTTTATTTATTATCTGGATCTGAAAAATGACCGGATTCTCTCCGTTACATCCTTCTACGACTCACTCTTGATGCATGTCAAGATGCTTGTCTTGGTCACGTGATATGTTGAAACCTTACCATAGAGACCAGAGAGCGTTAGGGGGGAGCGAGGATGTTACGAGGACGCTGTTAATAAAGTTGCGATTTCACATTGGATTCACGTTTATTATTATATTTTTTAAAAATACCCCAGTTTTTATGCCAGTCCTATCATTTTATTTTGTTGTATTTATCCGCCACACCTTTAAAGGCCGGTCCGTGAAAATATTGTCTGATATTAAACCGGCGGAAAAAATGTTGGGGACCGCTGGTTTAGAGGACTCAGTGTCCATGGGTTCCAGAAAGAATTTCAAATTTTGATTTGTCTGACCACAGGACAGTTTTCCAGTTTGCCTTAGTCCATTTAAAATGAGTTCTGGCCCAGAGAAGATGGCAGCATTTCTGGATCATGTTCACATATGGCTTCTTCTTTACATGATCGAGCTTTAACCAACATTTGTGGATGTCACGACGAACTGTGTTCACAGACAATGAGTTCTGGAGGTGTTTCTGAGCCCATGCAGTGATTTCCATTACAGAATCATGTCTATGTTTAATGCAGTGCTGCCTGAAGGCCCGAAGATCAGGGGCATGCAATATTGGTTTTCACCTTGTCCCTTGTGCTCAGAGATTTCTCCAGATTCTCTGAATCTTTTGATGATGTTATGTACTGTATATGATGAGGAACATTTATTCTGAAAATTTTCCACAAATTGTTTAAGCAGTTTTTTGCAGATTGACCTATCTTTTCTTCTGAAAGACTCTCCCTCTCTAAGATACTATTTTTATACCCAATCATGTTACTGACCTGTTATCAATTAACCTCCAGCTGTTTCTTTTCAGTAACACTTACTTTTCCAGCCTTTTATTGCCCTGTCCCAACATTTTTGACACATGTTGCGGCCGTAAAATAAAAAACTCTATTTACTTATTTTCTTAAAATTCTACATTTACTCAGCTTGATACGTTGTTTATGTTCTTTTGTGAATGACATATATAGGCTAAATGACATTTTCGTAGCAGACCAAGCATTGACAAATTCTTGTTTTGTTTAACTAACCTTTGACATTTGTGTCCTAAATTCATCGACACTTACTTCCATGACAAACCTAGAACTGATTGCATATAACAAATAGTGTTTGTCATGAAACCCCTAAGAGTATATGCAATTTAGGAGAATTTGAAGCAGACCAAGTTACTGTCCTGACATGAGGAAGATAGTCTACATTATGCATGTGTACTTTTGACTAACTAAAAAAATAAGAACAAAAGAAAATGGAAGTGTACAGAGCAATTTGTGGGATATACCGTATGTAAATGGTGCACTTGTATAGCGCTTTTATCCAAAGCACTTTACACTGTGTCTCATTCACCCATTCACACCAATGGTAGCAGACCTATCGAATGGCCGGGAATCGAACCGCCAACCCTACGATTAGTGGACAACCTGCTCTACCACCTGTGCCACAGCCGCCCCCATTTACGTGTGAGAAAAAATGCTTTCTAAAACCATTGTAGCTTTACTGCTGTTCATCAAACTGGCACTCAACTTTAACAGATCCTTAAAGAAGAAGCTTAAATTAAAGAAAAAAAAATCTGACTTGATTTAATTGAACAGTCAAATGAGTTCAGGAAACCACTCGTTTAAGTTTTATGCACAGGTGTGTTTAATAAAGATGTAAAATTTAATGTTATAAAGCTGCTGAATTGACAACACCTGATCTGAGCAAAACTAATAGCATTACTGGTCAGTGTATCAGAGTTATCAGAGATAATATACTTAAGAACATCCCTGACATAAAAAAAGAATAACTAGATGTGACATTTTGAAAGGCTTGTGGTGTTCTTTTTGTTCTCATTATCCAAGCATATGTTCATTCATCATTCTGCTTTGTGAGGAAGAAGGTGCTGAGGTGCCTCTTTGTCTCTCAGCCAAATGATTTGTAGATGCTTTGTCACAACTCAAAGTAAAACAGAATCCCCAGGTTCTCTTTATTGAAGCTAAATTAATAGTTTGTTGTGGCTGTGCACAGATAATAAATGCATGAAAGCTGACTGAAGAGTAGCACCAACAAATTTCCTGGAAAATGGAACAAAAAGGCGAGCTTAAGCTCAATAGTCATTATTCAACAAAAGTAATCTTCCATTATTATATATGTATATTTTACAGAAATGGACTTCCTATGCTGTCAAATCTTTGTGTTGGTCTCTCTGATACAGACACTCTCGTATACTGTACCTGATTCAAACACTCTCAAATACTAGTGAGAGACCACAGAAAATCAGTGAAAAACTACAAAGGCAACTGTAGTCATACAGTACAATTAGTAATTCAGCGAAATAGCACAGGTATAAATGTCTTACAGGACAGTCACAACTTATTGGATATTGGAAACCTCTCAGTGTCCACACATATTTCCCCCCTCATGGGACAAAATGGTAAGTAAGGGGTTGCATCCAACAATACAGTAAATGATAAAAATTAATAAATCAATCAAAAAAGACAAAAATAGAGGCACAGTAATAATGAATAAATAATAGTAATGCGTGAATAACATCAAGATGGCATTCATGTTTAGATAACAAAGAAAATCTACTCCGACTCTTACAATAAATCACATAAGAAAACATGAGATGATCGGGGACCATTTCATTAAAAATATGTCTGTTTTAGTTATAGTTTTGCAGGTAATAAACATCTGTCATGATACGAAACTGTAACCAGGAAGTAATCGCAGGAGCAATGCTTTTATTAACAAATAAGCAAACAAAACACAGGGAGCATGGTCTCTACTTAATAAGATTAAGTAGAATAAACATGAGACTAAAGTCTAGGCATTGCATGGGAACAGGACATGGAAATAAGACCGCTTCACGAACGTAATGTAAACACTTACGAATACTCATTAAACATTAATACTGCGCGAAGTGCGCAGTCACATGAGGGGTTTAAATTACAAACACAATCAAACTAAAGCATAGACACCTGGGGCAAATAAAGACACATCCTCGAACATAAGACAATACCTGAACAGGAAGAGAACGAACCAAAACAAAAGGTGTGTGTCCATTTCACACAGTTCAGTCACGTGCACACGCACACTCAGAAGCCGCGCTGCAGTGCCATCTGCTGGTGAGGGCATAACATCCTTCAGCCTTTCTCTCCATAGTGATATCATGGGGGGGCTGCGGCTTCAGCCAGGAGACCGTAATCATCTTCTTACGCTATTAAGTGTAAGACTCTCAGTAAGAATGTCATATTATTGTTCACCTCCACCGGACAGCTTCCCCGGCTGGACAGGGCAGCGGGACAGCTTCCTTGGCTAGACAGGGCAGCAGGACAGCTTCCTCGGCTTGACAAGGCAGCGGGACAGTCTCCTCAGCAGGATAGGGAAGCGGGATAGTTTCCTCGACAGATGACACCTCCCCGCAGGTCTCTGGCTAGAGCTTCGAGGTCACCATGTTAACCTCGGGCTGGAGCTCCACAGCTGAGACCTCCAACAACCTGAAGCTCTGAAGCCGCCAAGTTGACCTCCGACGGGGGCCCAGAGGTTGCCATGTTAACCTTGGGCTGGAGCTCCACAGCTGAGACCTCCCCGTAGGTCTCAAGCTGGAGCTCTGAGGGTGCCAAGTTGACCTCTGACAGGGCCCCAGAGGTCGACATTTTAACTTCGAGCTGGAGCTCCACAGCTGAGACCTCCCCATAGGTCTCAAGCTGGAATTTTGAGGGTGCTATTTTGCCAAAACAAAAAGGTTTCCTTTTTTTTTTTTTTTTCTCACGGTGAGAGTTTTTCTTCGTATTTTTTTTTTTTTTTAAGTTTTTGATTTTGTTTTTTTTTCCTCCCCAAAAATCCTTCACAAGCCTTAGTTCGAGAGTGGCAGAGCAGGAAAGTGAGGCGCAGTTCGGTGCCATGGGATGGGGGTTAAGCGCCTCCAGATTGTGGAGTATCTGATCCATCTCATCTTCCCACTACTTCTCACTGCCTCCTTATTGCAGCTTGGTACTCCGCCTGCTGCTTCCGCTGCCAAGCGTAGTAATCCTTCTGCTGCTTCCACTGCAACTCCTCCTGCTGCCTTCTTAGCGCAGCTTGGTACTCCTCTTGCTGCTTCCTCTGCCATGTGTAGTACTCCTCCAGTGTAGGGAAGTCCTGGTAATACCGAAATTTCCCAACACGGTGTTCTCCTGCTACTTCCATAATTTCTGGTGCAGTATTCTATAATGATAAAGGGTTATATGCAGGAAGTAAGTGCAGGAGCACTGTCTTAATTAACAAATAAGCAAACAAAACACAGGGAGCCATGTCTCTACTGAACAAGATTAACTACAATAAACATGAGACTAAAGTCTAGGCATTGCATGGGAACAGGACATGGAAATAAGACCGCTTTGCGAATGTAACGTAACCACTTACGAATACTCATTAAACATTAGTACACAATTTAACCCTTTTACCACTTAGTTTCCATAGTATTATGTCCCACAACCCTATATTCCCCATAGAAACAGCATGCCAACCCTGAGTTCTCGGGCTAAAATTGGCCCCAAAATCAACATTTTAATTCTAACATTTTTAGGCCTTATAACAGCAAGCATTATAATAGCAATATATAACAATCAATATAACAACTTATAATAATGTATTTGTGTAATATTACTTTGAAAATTAAGCAGTTCAGTGTTTTTACTCCACTTAGAGCACAAGTCTTAACAGGAGAAATTATGAAAAAATGCTCGCTAAAATCCTTATACTCATTTAGAGGTGCCATACGAGCATCAGCGTGGTCAATGCCTTTGAGTAAATGCATTTTAGTGCCAACTTTCTGGTGATAATCAGACCAGCAAGGTACTGTTTTCACAGATTGTCACATTATGACTCCAAACCCCTGCAGTGTCAGTCGCACTGGTTTATGCTGCAGATGAAGATGGATCAGGGTCTGAATCATGAGAGTTTGCGTCACTATCAGTTTCGGTTTCAACATCGCCTGAACTTTCACTGCTGTCACTATCTAGAATCCTTGCTCTCGCCTGTGTAACTGTGTATGTTTTCTTTTTTTCCCCACTGTTGTAGATGTACCTGTGTTCATTATAGGTGTAACCTTATCTGGAACATGATTAGCTTTTCGCTTTGGCATTTTTAGTTAACTTATTTACACCATAAGTTTATCATCAACATTCACATTTGGATCATCTTCATCGTAATGACGGCGTAATGACGTAATCACATCGTGACGTCATGACGTCCTCAATCTTCTGGGTCAAAAAATAATAATTAAATAAGTAAGGAATCATAGCAGAGTAATGCCGGTATACCAGCCTTACGGGGAAAACGTTTACACTGTAAAGCCGCTATATCGGCCTAACGGAAATTTGGCACAGACGACCAAGCCAGTATATCGTCCTTACGGGAATAGGTCAAAGATGGGCAAGCCTGTTTTTCAGCCTTACTGGGTTAGTGGGTTAAATGACAAACACAATCAAACTAAAGCATAGACACCTGGGGCAAATAAAGACACATCCTTGAACATAAGCCAATACTTGAACAGGAAGAGAACGAACCAAAACAAAAGGCCAACTGTGTCCATTTCACACAGTTCAGTCACGTGCACGTGCGCACTCTGAAGCCAAGCTGCAGTGCCATCTGCCAGTGAGGGCGTAACAACATCCTTCACCCTTTCCCTACATTGTGATATCGTGGTGGGCTGCGGCTTCAGCCAGGAGACAGTAATCATCTTAGCTATTAAGAGTAAGACTCTCAGTAAGAATGTCATATTATTGTTCTCCACCTCCTCTGGAAGTAATCCCAATAGATAACAAGATGGTTCTAAAGGCAGTTCTGTATGTAAACATTTTCTAATTTCATTTTGTATGCTTTGCAATATCCTGTTAATTTTGTACAGTCCCAGAATATGTGTGTATGGTCTCCCACCAGGACGCAACCCTTCCACCGTTGATCTGATTTGTTTCCAAATTTTGAGGTAATTAGGGGAGTTCTGAAATATCTCATCTTGAATGTCCATTCAAATTCCCTCCAAATGGGTCTGTTTGTTATTTTGTGTCCCTCTCTGCAAGAGAGTGCCCATTTTTCATCTGGAATGATGGTATTCATCTCCAGTTCCCATTTTTCCTTAATGTCCAAACTGTCATCCTTTGTTCTTCTTGTAAGATCTTATATATGTGTGATATGAAACCAGATTGCAGCCAATGTTTTATACAGGAATTGCCAATTTACAGTTTCGAATGCTTTCTGTGCATCAAAGCTAATTAACATGGAATATTGCTTACTTTTCTTGGCACATGTTATAATATTTAATGTTCTCCTTATGTTATTGGCTCCTTGTCTGTCAGGGATAAAGGCTGTCTGATCCGACTTAATCAACTTTGCTATGATTTTTTTTGCAACTTTTTTGCCAGGACATTGTTAGTGTTTTTTGATCGTTACATAACAGGCTAATTGGTCTATACCCCTTGCAGAATAATAAGTATTTGCCTTCTTTGTGGATCACTGAGACAATGACCTCAGACCGTGTAGCTGGTGGGTCTTCTTTGGAAAGGGCATAATTTAAAACTTTAGTTAGTACAAGTACTAAATCATCAATTAAGCAATTATAGAATTCACTAGGGAGACTGTAAATCCCTGGACGTTTGTTATTTTTTTTAGTTTTTTTAAATAACTTCTTGTATTTCACTTTTGGTAACATTTAGTGTCATTTGCAATGCTTCATCTTCTGACAGTGATGGTAAGTGCAAGAAAGGCCTCAGATTTATCATGTATTGTTTTTGGTTATGGCTCTTCATACAGTTTTCTATACAAAGATGCAAAGGCAATTTCCTTTGGATGAGATACAATTTTTTTGAGAATAGAGTGCATAATTTTAGGAACCACATGATTGACCTGGGCTTTACAGAGTTGAAATGCCAACAAGCGGCTGGCTCTGTTGCCAATCTCGTAATATTTCTGTCTGGAAAATCTTAATGTTCCTTCCGCCTTATATGTAAGGAGATTGTACAAGGCCCTCCTAGTTTCTTTTAATTCTAGTAGAGTGGCTTGTGCTCCTGTACTTTTATGTTCTATCTCTAATCGTTTAATTTATTTTCTAATTTCATTTGCTCTACCAACCGTATTTTCTTTAGTCTTGATGCAATCTGGATCATTTTCCCTCTTACTGATTTAGCTCCCTCCCATAGGATTGATGGTGTTACCTCTCCATTGTCATTTAACTCAAAGTATTATTTTAAGTTCTGTTTTAGTTCTTGTACCATGGTTGTTGGTTAGTAGTGATACATTTAGGCTCCAGTATCTGAAAAAACTTTCTTTTCCAAGATCTATGATTAACATGCCAAGGGCATGGTCACTCAGCATTATTGGCTCAATACGGCAGTCTTGTAATTTATACATATGTTGTTGGGAGAGACCAATGAAGTCAATCCTGGAGTAACAGCTATGAACATTAGAAAAAAGGTAAAGACCTTTCCTTTCGGGTTTTTAAATCTCCATGGATCAACCAGTCATAGTTCTGAAATCATGTCATTAAGTGTTTTTTTTTTTTTTTTTTTAAGTTTGGGATACTTTTTCTGTTGGTGTTCTATCTAACCTTCCATCTTGTACTGCATTGAAGTCCCCTCCAACCACTATCATGCCCTTGACATTATCCGCTATGATATTTGCAATGTCTTTAAAAAAGGTCTGATCGTATTCGGTTTGGGCGTACAGATTCATAATGGACATCTCTACTTCTCCTATTGTACCAACTATCATGACAAACCAGCCCATCTTGTCCCGAATGACATTTTCTAAGCAAAAGGCCACTGACTTATTACTTAAAATAGCTACCCCCCCCCTTTTTTTTTCTTTTCCTTTTTTATTTTATTTTATTTTTTTTTTAACAAAGGAGGCACTATATACTTGGTTTACCCATTCTCTTCTTAATTTTCTGTTCTGTGCTCAGTTTCTGACAGGTGAGTTTCCTGCAATAACACAATTTCTTTAACTGACCACATGTTTTCTTTCTTTTAATGGGATGATTCAAACAATGGACATTATGCATGAATATGTTGAGATTGTTCATACACATATGGTAAAAGTTTTAATCTTCTCCTTCCATCTCAACCCAAGTCTCAATTTCCACGTAATACACCTGTGAATCATTTGAAACATACTACACGACTGCACGTCTATTGGAATCATAGAAATATGCATTAAACATAGTGTAGAAGAAGAACATCGTATACAACAACAAAACAAGAACTGAGAACTGACATCCAAAAACCAAGCTGATTGAACTAACATCTTGTCAATCGGCTTCAGTAAAGACAGAGAATCATGACTAATCCCTCCGGGGAAGCACACACTGTGTTGTTGCAACTATCGGACAGTGGTATGCTGTAGTTAGAGTTGCCTAAATGTAAAAGGAAAAGTTAAATAAAATTTCAATGTCTTAGCCTTTCACCCCAGAAGGGAGAAACCCCCGTTATTCTTACTGATAGTCTTATATAATTTATGAGTTGGCCAAACTTTACTCCATTAGTAAAAAGAAAACCTTGCACTTATCCTTAACAGAATGTTTACATATTGAAGTTATTAACTATTTATCTTTCACCTCGAACAAAAGTCTGCAAGTTCACATTGGTCATGGTAGACGCGCCTCTGCTTGATGTCGATACCAAGTCCCATTCACTGCGTAACAGTTCTTTCTGAAGAATCTCCCGTTCATCCACCTTGATATGAATACCCATCTCCTGATGGGTGGGCACAGCTTCTGCGAGACTCATAAAGGTCTTCACCCCGGACTCCAAGTATATTTCAGCTGTGCAGGGAACGATGACTGGGCCTTCACATTTTTCTCTTTGAGTTGTTTAATTACCTCCCTAACCCGCTAGAATTTCTGCTGTATGTCCGATGTGTAGTCTTGATCAAAGAAGACCTTTTGCCTTTGGTATGTGCCCCCTCGTTGTTTCCAAGCTTGTTGAAGTATAGTTTCTTTAACTCTATGATTAGAAAACATGACAATGATAGATCTTGGAGGGGCGGACTCCTTTGGTCTCATGGTCAGCAAGCGATGTGCCCTCTCTATGCACAAATCCAGATCTTGGTAACTCGGTAACTCTAGTGAAGAACGCATCAGGTTGATAATGAAAGTGATCATATCGGTCTTTTCCTCTCATTCTTTCACCCCATAAATATGCAGATTGTTTTGATGAGCTCTAGATTCCAGGTCTTCACACTTGGACGATAGTTTTGCTTCTTTTTGAAGTAAATGGTGAATGACTCTATCATGTCTATGTTTTATCTTCCGCATCCCTTACTCTCTGTTCCACATTTGTCACCTGGCGTTCCAATTTCGCCGTATGTTCCATCACATCACTAATAGTGGATTCTACTCTGGATAGGGAGGCCTTTCTGTCTTGGGAAGCTTCCATGTTTTCCCTCCTTAAATTATGAAGTTCTGTAAGCACCGCCGCCATGTCTTCTTCCCTGCATGTTTCACCCGTGTTTGGAGACAAGTCCGGTTGATCTAGTTTATCGTCTTTTTTTAGTCGTTCTGCCTTTCTTTTCTGCATCTCTTTTTAAAATGGACATTGTGGTTTTCGCATTGAGTTGTTAATTATTTAAAGTTAAATTGGAGTTTGGCTACTTTATTGGGGTTTCTTCCCCCAGCAAGGGAGTCAGGCTGCTACTCCTCTCATGATGTCACCGGAAGCCCAAACATAGCAGGCTTAATAAATTCATGATCTAGGAATTATTGGACTTGTTCAATTTAGCCTATTTGAGGTGCCAGATTTCCAGATTTTAGCTCTGAATACTGTCTTTGTGGAGTCTGTTATTATCTTCCCTGTGTACTTGTGGGTTTCCTCCCTCCTAGGAAAAAGATGCAAGTGAATTGATTGGATAATATAAATTGTTCCTACTTGTGAATGAATGTGTCAATAAGTGTGTGCATGGTGCCCTGCGATAGATTCTCATCAACCTTTTCAGGGTGTATTCCCACTTCATGTCATGTTTTCCCAGGATAGGTTCTGGATTCACAGTGACCCTGACCAGGATACTGAAAACAGGATACAGGTTACTGAAAGTGGGTGTGTGAGTGAGTATTTAAGCTATTAAAATGATCAGAATTCACATATCTACATAGCTTTCACCAGAATTTTAATATGATGGAATGTCTTTCTGGGGTGACCACTCTTCATTAGTGACTACATCAGGGGGTGTGCCAAAAGGAAGAATGAGCATTGGAGGTGTTTAAAGACCTTATATGGACTAAGTTAACCAAATATTTCATGTTAATGGGGGCTACATATTTCAAATCATTGGCTACTTCTGGAACATATGAAATGAGTGAATGAATGTGTAATTGTCAAGAGCTCCTCATTGTATGAGCTCTTCTGCAGAGCTTTTGTGCAGTTCTGCCACTGCTACAACAAAATAAGCTTTAGGGAGTCCTTGAAAGGGCACTGTGTTGTACTTAATCAAATTCTAGCACTATGTTTGTCCTAATCAAAGTAATTGGCTTGTCTCTCAGGGTTGGACAAGGCAAGCAGAGAGGCTTACTCCTTGTCTGGCTTTTGGAAGACATTCTGAAGGTAATAGTGTCAGGGTAAGTCATCTGTGTGAAAATGGAGAAATAATTACTAAAATGGAAATAAAGAGGACCAGACATAGATTGGAAAGAAAACAGAAAGGAAAAATAAAGTAAAAGAGAATGGTCTCTATCCTGGATTAACCAGTGGTTATTAATTGCTATACTGTATGTCAGAGGTAAATATGGAAAGTCATATAGATGTTTTTTCTTTTTATAAATTAAACATGGGGACACACTGCAAAGCAACTACAATCCAAACTGCATTAAATTGAATTAAGGTGAGCATTGCAGTTTAAATTCTTTTAAACTATAAAACTAACTATGTTCTGTTGAATTCTCAATTCTGATTTGTCAGAAGGTGTTTAATTTTCTACAACAGTAGCTCTAACAGTAGTGCTGCCTGTAACAGCACTGGGGCGTCTGTGGCGCAGGTGGTAGTGCGGGTTGTCCACTAATCGTAGGGTTGGTGGTTTGGTTCCCGGCCCAGATGACTCCATATGCCGAAGTGTCCTTGGGCAAGACACTGAACCCCAAGTTGCTCCCAATGGCAAGCTAGCACCTTGCATGGCAGCTCTGCTACCATTGGTGTGTGAATGGGTGAATGAGACACAGTGTAAAGCGCTTTGGATAAAAGCGCTATATAAGTGCACATTTACCATTTAACATGAATCATAGGGTTATATTAATTGTTCTAATAAATTCTCATTTCCATAGTAATAACCTACACATGAACCTGTATAACAAACTTTAAACAGATTTTTAAAAAATGTTAATATGGTGAAGTTTTATGTGAGGAGACAATGACATTGTTGTAAGGAGTCTCCAGTGACAGAGCCTTGTAACAGTTCTTGTACAGAGCTTTGTACAGTAGTTCCTCGATATCATGACAATCTACATTTTTTGTTATTTTTGTCTTTTAGATAGAGAACCTTCAAGCTTCAAGATGGGCTGCATCACACCACGCTGTCATTGATTATTTTCCTATATCAGCATGTGCCATTATACTTTATTCCTTACTTCCTGACCACAAACAATATACAGTACTGTAGTTTACAATTTGATTTATTGTATTGTTCCTGTGTCTAGTGAATAGCAGCCCATTTATTTCCTAGAATGTATTTAAAAGAATGTTTTAGTTTTTCTATATAATACTCGTGCCTGGGTTTTCAAGTGCCTACAATGCCTGCTAGCTTACTTGGAGGTGATAAAGTTTTAGTGAATGCAGCCACAACTTTAAATATAATTTTAAGTTTTATAAGGATGGATAAAACCGTCACCTTCAAAAAATATATATATATATATATATATATATATATATATATATATATATATATATATATATATATATATATATATATATATATACAGTGCCTTGCGCGAAAGTATTCGCCCCCCCCCCTTGAACTTTTCAACCTTTTGCCACATTTCAGGCTTCAAACATAAAGATATAAAATTTTTATTTTTTGTGAAGAATCACCAACAAGTGGGACACAATTGTGAAGTGGAACGAAATCTATTGGATATTTTAAACTTTTTTAGCAAATAAAAAACTGAAAAGTGGTGCGTGCAAAATTATTCGGCTCGTAATACTGTTGTGGAGAAGTTTAAAGCCGGATTTGGATATAAAAAGATTTCCCAAGCTTTAAACATCCCAAGGAGCACTGTGCAAGCGATCATTTTGAAATGGAAGGAGTATCAGACCACTGCAAATCTACCAAGACCTCGGCCGTCCCTCTAAACTTTCAGCTCAGACAAGGAGAAGACTGATCAGAGATGCAGCCAAGAGGCCCATGATCACTCTGGATGAACTGCAGAGAACTACAGCTGAGGTGGGAAAGTCTGTCCATAGGACAACAATCAGTCGTACACTGCACAAATCTGGCCTTTATGGAAGAGTGGCAAGAAGAAAGCCATTTCTCACGTTTGGTGTGACGTTTGGTGTGACATTTGGGTGTGTCTCCCAGGTGGCTTATGGCAAACTTTAGATGAGACTTTTTATGGATATCTTTGAGAAATGGCTTTCTTCTTGCCACTCTTCCATAAATAAATAAATAAATATATATATATATATATATATATATAATATAAAAAAATAAATAATTATCAATATTTTTTCAACCAAAAAAAGAAAAGCCACATGGGGCCCTCTTACCACATCTGTCTATATGGTCTAATAAGTGGACTGGCACTAATTTATGTACTTGCTATCTCATTAGCAACAATAAGCTCCATTCTGAGTCAACGGGGGATATAAATAGGTAAGGATATTTGATAAATGCGTGAGAGTGTGTGAGAGAGAGAGAGAGAGAGAGAGAGGAGAGGAGAGAGAGCATATGAAACAACATATGAAAAGTATGTTACTAATAATATGAAAAACATATGATTAGTTGGGACCAAAATCCTTTCAGAAAAAAAAAAACGACAAAAAACAAAACTAAAAGTATAGAGTGCTTGGCTTCCAGCCATGATGTTTGGAGTTACAGACCACATCTCAGCAACTGCAAGGTCCTGTAGGTTCATCCTGTACAACATCAAGAAAATCCAACCATACCTCACCAAACAGGCTACACAGATACTAGTCCAATCTCTTGTCATGTCTAAACTGGACCACTGCAACTCACTGCTTTCAGGCTTCCCAGCCAGCTCCATCAAACCCTTTCAGATGATTCAGAATGCTGCAGTGCGCCTTGTCTTCAACCAGCCCAAGACAACCCATGTCACACCCCTCTTCATCTCCCTTCACCGGCTTCGTGTAGCTGCCCGCATCAAGTTCAAGGCCTTGATGCTTACCTACAAGACCTTGTTAGGAACAGCACCCTCCTACCTCAACTCTCTCCTGACGGCATACATTCCCTCTCGCAATCTGCGATCGACTAGCGACCGACGTTTAGTAGTTCCCACTCGGCGTGGTGTAAGGTCCCTTTCCAGAACCTTCACGCTTACCCCAGTGGTGGAATGCTCTTCCGATCTCAATCCGGACTGCAGAATCTCTCACTATCGTCAAAAAACAGCTAAAGACCCACCTTTTCTGTGAACACCTAACCAACTCCTAGAGAGAAAAAAAAAAAACTACACACAACGCACTTACACCTCTACTCTCTGAACTTTGCTTCCTCTGGTAGTCAATTAATGGATCTTGTATAGTAGCACTACTTGTATTGTTCCCTGCTTGATGTATCGCTTTGCTTATTTGTAAGTCGCTTTGGATAAAAGCGTCTGCCAAGTGAATAAATGTAAATGTAAATTAGTTCATTACTGAAGGGTACTTCTTAGATAAAGTACACTCAAATCAATTTAACAAGGGACAAGTATTGGCAAGCTGAAGCAGTAGGGATGCCATGCAAGCCGAGAGTTCCACTGCTCTTTCTCTGGAAAAGTGTATAAAAATTGTTGGAGTACTGGTGAGGTCCAGCCTTCTCTGTCTACCACTAATAATCAATTAGCTTTTGTAAAGGGGCATTGGTGAACTTATAATAAACTAAGGTTCATTAAATATTTGTGAGGGTAGTAGAATGTTTGTTTGTCGCAAATTAAAGTCTGTCACTCACAACTGACATTTTGTGGGTGCATAATTGTGCATCATGAAGAGGTCTTTTGTGCTTCTTTAATCCCTTCTGCATGCTGCTGAGGCCTTGAACCATTTTTGTGAATTTTTGTCTGTATCAGTCTGTTCATTATCAAGCCTCATGCTATATACATGTACTAAGCTCTTTAGTAGGAACACCTGTAATCCTACTAATTTCTTGCAATTATCTAATCAGCCAATCGTGTTGCAGCAGTGCAATGCATAAAATCATGCCAACATGGGCCAGCAGCTTTAGGTAATGTTCACATCAGTAGCAGAACGGGGAAATAATGTGAGCGTAGTGATTTTGATTGTGGCATTGAAATTGTTCAGTGGAATGAAATGCCTTGTTGATGATAGGGGTCAACAGAGAGTGGCCAGACTGGTTTGAGCTGACAGAAAGGATATAGTAACTTAGATAACCACTCTGTACAATTGTGGTGAGCAGAAAAGCATCTCAGACTGCACAACACATTGAAACTTGAGGCAGATGGGCTACAACAGCAGAAGTTCATGTTGGATTCCACTTCTGTCAGCCCAGAACTGAAAGCTAAGACTGCTTTGGGCACAGGGTCACCAAAACTGGACAGTGGAAGGCTGGAAAAACGTAGCCTGGTCTGAGAAATATCGATTTCTTCAGAGGCACACAGATGCCAACAGCATGACTCTATGGACCCAACCTGTCTTGTATCAACAGTCCAGGCTGGTGGAGGTGGTGTAATGGCGTAATGTTGTTTTCTTGGCACACTTTGGGCCTGATAATACCAGTTCCTTCTTGGCCACAATTTACCCAACATCTAATGGCTACTTCCAACATGATAATGCCCTATTTCAAAAAACAAGTTGTCTCAAACATGAAAATGATAAGGAGTTCAGTGTTCTTCAGTGGCCTTCCCCATCACTTGATCTGAATCCAGTAGAACACCTTTGGAATGTGGTATAATGGGAGTTCAATGTTGCGAGTTCTTTATGCTGTGGGAAGCGCCCTTGCACGTGACATGTATCTGAAGCTTGTGTAACGTCATGCCTATTTATACACCTGCTGTGATCAGATGACGCGGCAAATAAGTTACTCGACCTTAGTTGTTACTCGACCTTAGTGCAGCTTTTGATACCATAGATCACACTATTCTCCTTGATAGATTAGAAAATGTTGTTGGCATTAAGGGAACAGTCCTCTCCTGGCTCAGGTCTTATCTGACCGATCGGTATCAGTTCGTAGATATAAATGGTGATTTCTCCATGCGTACTGAGGTTACTTTTGGAGTTCCCCAGGGTTCTGTTTTAGGCCCACTGCTTTTTACTTTATATATGTAACCCCTAGGACAAATTATTCGTAAACATGGAATTAGCTTCCACTGTTATGCTGATGATACACAGCTGTATGTGTCAGCGAAGCCAGAGGACAGACAGAAGCTTAGTAAAGTTGAGGATTGTGTAAATGACATTAGACGTTGGATGTTAACTAACTTCCTTTTACTTAATTCTGATAAAACAGAAATACTTTTATTAGGCCCACATGTAGCTAGAAGTAATCTTCCTGACTACACAGTAACTCTGGATGGTCTTTCTGTTTCATCATGTACAGCAGTTAAAGACCTCGGAGTGATTATCGACTCCAGTCTATCATTTGATGCTCAGGTAGATAATATTACTAGGATAGCGTTCTTTCATCTCAGAAATATCTCTAAGATAAGAAACATACTGTCACTACATGATGCAGAAATACTGGTTCATGCATTCGTCACCTCTAGATTAGATTACTGTAATGCCTTACTGTCTGGATGTTCCAGTAGGAATATAAATAAACTCCAGTTAGTCCAGAATGCAGCTGCTAGAGTCCTTACTAGAACTAGAAGATACGACCATATCACCCTGATCTTATCCACACTGCATTGGCTCCCTGTAAAATTTTGCATCAAGTTTAAAATGCTTCTAATAACCTATAAAGCACTGCACGGTCTTGCACCACAAAATCTAAGCGACCTTCTGGTTTTATATGATCCGCCACACCTACTCAGATCAAAAGATGCAGGCTATTTGATATTACCTAGAATAGTGAAGTCTACAGCAGGGGGAAGAGCCTTCGCTTATAGAGCCCCACAGTTATGGAACAGTCTTCCTATTAGTGTTCGGGACTCAGACACAGTCTCAGTGTTTAAATCTAGGCTTAAAACATATTTGTTTACTCAAGCTTACCCTGACTAGATTCTATCTCACTACTTCACAGTCCTAATCGTTTTTCTCCCTCTCTCTCTCTCTCTCTCTCTTTTTGCCGAGCCCCACACGAATTTATGGAGATATTGGAGATCCAGATCCCCTCTGCCTCTGGATGAGCCCAAATCTTCTGCTGGGACTACGGCTGCTCCTAAGGCCATACTTCTCATTTTTCACATTATCTGTGTTACCCAGATGAGGATGGGTTTCCCTTCTGAGTCGGGTTCCTCTCAAGGTTTCTTCCTCAAAAAACATCTTAGGGAGTTTTTCCTTGCCACCGTTGCCACTCAGTGGCTTGCTCAGTTGGGATAAATTCCATTTGTTTTCTACCTGTTTGTCTCTGTTATCTGTTCCTGTTTGTCTCTCTTTATCTGTTTCTGAATGTTTATAATTGTTTTTTATTTCTGTAAAGCTGCTTTGAGACAATGACTATTGTAAAAAGCGCTATTCAAATAAAATTGAATTGAATTGAAATAAGCATGTCACGTGATATATATAATAACGGCACCTGTGAACCGTGCCATCAGTCTTATCTTCAGTGAGACTGCATGTCGGTCGTTTGTTTAACGCTTGTAAAGATACTTTATTTCCTGTCTATCTATTCAAATAAAGTTAAAAAAATCTCTTTACTTTTCTGTCTCTTTAAAAAAAAATGTAAAAGTATGAGAGATAATTCAGGAAATGTGTCACACCTTGCTCCCATTCGTGGGGGGACAACACACATTGTGTGAAGTGTCTAGGGTTGGAGGACGCCAGGGCAGCCCTTGAGAGGTCTGACTGTGCACATTGTGAACACCTTCCAATTAGGCAGCTTCGCTCCTGACTCGCTCTCTTCTCAGCCAAAGGGAGTTTTGTCTCAGAGCCTCGCGGATCTGGGGATCCTGTATGGATCTTATATGGAAGAGGAGCCCAAGACAAGCGCTGCTCTATTTCTTGCTCTGTCTTTCAGGTCCGGCTCTCCACTGGATTTTGGAGCTTGCATCGCGAAATGGAGAGCAGCTCGCAAGCATATAAAGTGCTGTTTTGAAGTGATTACTAAGGCTGAACGAGCTTGTTTCTCCCAAAAGGTGAAAATAAATCTCCCTCCAACTGCAAAAAACTCCCCTTTTTTCCAGAAATGCATGACAAAATATCACACTTCTGGGGAAACCATACATAAGCCATATTTATAACCCTGCAATGTCTGATTATCTGGCCGTTGTTTGGAATGAACGGCACGGCTATTTAGCTATGCTGAAGGTGGAGGAGGCACTTGTGAGCTTCCTCTCTCCATCAATGGCAGGTAATTTAGGGGGGCTGGCTTTGCCATCCAAACCATGTAAGGCCACCTTGGTGCTGGTGAGCAAGGCCAATGCAGCAGTGGGCCTTGCTTATGGGTTACTGCATATAATGGCAGTATCGCAGGCCTACCAAGCAGACCTGCTGAGTGAGCTGCACATACTGATCCAGCCAAGGGAAAAGGGTGGCCTGCTAATAGGCCTGATCTGAGAATTGTCATAAAAGCAAAGTAAACAAAGAAGGAACAGTCCTGAGGGGCCATGGAGGGACATATTCAGTGTCACGAGTTTTCAGCATTCTCTGGTCAGCGAACTGTCACAGGGCAATAAAAATGTGATGCTTTCTCACCAGTGGAATGTGGAAAAGTTAAAATCATTAAAAGACCATCTGGCAGCATGGAAACTACTGCCATATGTGTTTCCATGGGTTCTGTCTACCATAGAAAAAGGTTACAGGGTCCAGTTCAGAGCTTGACTCCAAATGTGTTCACAAAATGTGTGGCAGCCATTTTAGCTCCCTTGCAACTCCAGGGCATCTGTGTACTAAACTTCCTAGACAACTGATTAATTCTAGCACAATCCAGGGAACTGGTGATTCCACATCGAGATGTTGTTCTCACCCACTTGAGGAGCTTGGGGCTCAGTTTGAACCTCAAGAAAAGTATGCTTTCTCCAGTGCAGAAGACAACTTTTTTAGGGGTTATAAGGGATTCTACTACAATAAGGGCATTTCTATCCCCAACAAGTGTAGGGTCAATCCTATCAACAATGAGCAGGATAAAGCTAGATCTGGGCATCCCCTCCAGTCTCGGAGAGACTGTTGGGGCTTATGGCAGTAGCAGCCAATGTCATACCATTGGGCCAAGTGCACATGAGACCATTTCAGTGATGACTAAAAAGCCATGGGTTTTGTCCAAGGACAAAACTTCTGAGAGTAATCAGTGTTACGCGGTGATGACTACGTGCTCTGAGAATTTGGAGTTGTCCCCGGGTTTCTAACATTGGGTAACAGTCTATGGGCATCTCTTATCGCAAGAAAATAATGACAGTTGCCTCCCTCACGGGCTGGGGCACGGTCTTAGCTCACAGACTTTGCAGCGGCCCTCATCTGTCTTTGGAGTGGCATATAAATCACCCAGACATGCAGGCCGTATTTCTATCACTGATCTTCTTTCTTCCTCAATTAAGAGGTCACCATATCTTAATTGTAACAGACAACACAGCAGTGATCTCCTATATAAACCACCAGGGAGGGTTACATTCCTGCCCCCTGTTTAGGCAGGCACAACTAATTCTTCTCTGGGAAGAAGGAAAGTTCTTGTCAGTGAGTGCAATTTACATGCCGGGCAAACCGGGAAGTGGGAGCAGACATCCTGTTAAGGCAGGGGCTGAGGCCCAGGAGTTGGAGGCCATATGGCAGAGGTTTGGCCAAGTGGAAATGGATGTGTTCGCCTCCGACAGGACAACACACTGCCCGCTGTGTTTTGTCCTCACTCCTCTTGCACCACTGGGGCTGGATGCCATGGTGCACATGTGGCCAAGGTCACATCTGTATGCTTTTCCCCCGATTGCTCTGCTCCTACAAGTTCTAGCGAGAGTTCGCCAAGACCATCGACGTCTGCTGCTATTAGCACCTTTCAGGCCAGCTTGAATATGGTTCTCAGAGATAATATCCCTGCTAGATGGCACTTCTTGGGAGATTCTCATCCACAGGGATCTACTGTCTCAGGCAGTTTTATCACCTGGTGCATAATGAATGTGTGCAGTGTAGACCACCCTCCGCAGCACACACATCCTGTAAGGGTACCCCTTTGGACAATGGCTTTGAGGAGGTGACCCTCCTAGTGAAATGAGCCCTTATGCCCAGTGGCATAGCGAAAACGCACACCTCATAAGCGATAGAGATTGCTTCCACTATCCAATTAGAGATACATTGCTTCGACACAGCATCACACCTGCTGTCGCTGCCAAAGCAGACCAGCAGCTGCTCCAACTTACAATACTGGCCGGAGCCATGGACATAAGTACAGAGAGCCCTTATTGGACACAGTCGGTGCAACTTTTCTTGTTCCAGTGTGAGAAAAAACGAGGAGGACAGAAAGCCTACAACACTAATGCCCCTATTTATTATTATTATTATTATTATTATTATTATTATTATTATTATTATTTTACCTCCTATTCCTAGAAATAACTTGGTTAGATAATATTGTCAAATTTCTTGGACTTTTAATTGGATAATTAAGTCTTTTCTGTAGCCATAGATGTACTGAATAAGAATTTTGACCTGAGACTTTGCTTTTGCAACCTTTACTCCAACAGTTTTACACTATCATAAATGGCTGATTTCAGAGTTGACTTAATTTTGTGTAGTGCAGAGTTAATATTGTCCACAATGGTTTTCAGACCCCATGTGTAACTACAGAGTTTATGCTCTACTGTAATTGTATTCGAGTTGTATGCGTGAGGTGATTCTCACCTTGAACTTGTGTGTTAAAGTAAATTAAATTTAATCCCTTATTCCCAAATTCTAAGAAACTAACTGTGAGAGGTAAGATGGCAGAAATGGAAACTGCTTTCTTCATTTCCAGTGTCCCTCCAGTTCTTTAAATCATTTATTAATTCATTTGTGAAGTGTTTGTTCTTCCACTTCACTTAGGTTGCTTATGAATTTCAAAACCACTTGTTCCCTCTGGTCCTTAATGCTGCACTATTGGCTCTTTAAACCTCTGTGGTTCATTATTAAGCACTTTACGTTCATTTAGAGGCAAAGCCATTATGTTAAGTGTAGTAATTATTGCAAATTACATTTCATGACCTTTTTTTTGTGGCTGATCATTAATCACTGGAGCAGATATTTACAACGGCAATACAATTATTTACTGCTGTTCAGAACTGGCAAATGAAAACTCTTCTATGCTTTCTTGAAAACCAGAAATATCCACCACATACAGTAAATAAAACAGACAAGAGCTTACCGTACCGTGTTTATTAAAGGCTTATGATGTGCTGACTCAGTGATATGGGAAAATTAGTTATCCTGATTGATGATTATTGTTTCTAACAAGAGCACATGCTGTTTACTTCTCAGTGATTTCATTTTAGTAATTTTATAGTGCTAGCAGACATTTAGTTTAAGAAATTCTTCATAGAAAATCAGTAATTTATTGTAGTGGGTTATGGCATTGCATTTTAAGTGCACTTCTGGATATCTCTTCTATCTCCTCTAAAACTCCTCCAATGAGCAAACATATGAGTTTGGCTGCAGCAAATGGGTGTCAAAGCATTCCAAATGTGTAAGATCAGCAAGAAGTCTGGCCAAGGGAAAGCTGCAAGTGTTTGTGTATTTGGAGAATGAGACTGGATGTTAGGAGTCAGTGTTACTGAAGATAGACTGGACTTTGAATTGAGAGATTGGAAGAAGAGTCATGTTGAGAGAAGAGGACATGAGGGAATTCCCATGCGTTTCACATATATTACATCTAGACCCTACACATCTCATTTTAACCTTTGGCTAAATTTGCTTAAATATTATAATTTCAGTTATAAGTTTAAAAATTGACAGACATATTGTCACAATGTAATTGTAGATTGTAAACAAAAATAATATTAGTTCCATACAATTACTGTATCTGTAAACTAATTGGTTAATGTACATGTAAATCTAGATGTTATATTTATATTACATGTTTTATATTACTTTGATTTGTATATCTTAATATGTATACATATATGTACAGTATAATATGCATAAGTGCAGAGGTCTTCAGGGGCTTGCTTATAGAAAGCATTCTCCTTTCAGACATCAGATCAAGCCATGCACAAATGGGTAGTGTTGAAAATCAGAACAATGCTGATAGGTATTTGTATGCCTGATATGTATATTTACATTTTTATATGAGTACAGAAATGTTTGTGCATATACATCATAACTAATGATGGTTTTAACCAACAGTTAAAAAGTAAGAAACTAAGGAAAGCTATGTCATAGTTGCATCACCAGTCTGAATCTGGTTCCAGGTCAAAATAAAGCATAATCTCCAATATTCAGATTTTTTTTTAAATACCCAAGTTCATTTGTTGTTTTAGGAATATTACGGTAAAAATTTTTTTTTTGTTTTACACTTAAGTTTAAAATTTATAAGACAAAACACTCATTTTAATGAGGTTTTATTATTAAAGGTAAAAAATCAAACCATCATGCTGTGTGAAAATATTTATATGTTCCTTAGCCCCAATATACATCTCTTATATAGTCGCAAACACATGGAAAAATACTGAAGTTAAACATTAACGACACATAACATTATCACAATATGTGCGAATTACCAAACAGCGAGACTCATCAAAGTCACAAAAACCCACAACAACTCAAGACTAGGTACTTAGTTAGGTGCTCATTCCACATCAGGAAAAGACTGGGAAAATGCTGCATGGCAGAGTTCAAGGAGAAAACCACTGCTGAGCAAAAACATCAAACTGTATTTCACAAACATCTTAACCCAAACTTTTGGGACAACATTCTGTGGACCATGAGACAAATTGGAACTCTTTGGAAGGTGTGTGTCCAAGTATATCTGTGAAGAACTGATTTCATAAAAAAACATTATACCAACAGTAAAATATGTGGTGGTAGTGTATGTCTGGTTTTTGCTGCTTAACCTGAAACTTCGTGATAAAACTATGAA
This sequence comes from Ameiurus melas, assembly GCA_012411365.1. Taxonomy (NCBI): domain Eukaryota; kingdom Metazoa; phylum Chordata; class Actinopteri; order Siluriformes; family Ictaluridae; genus Ameiurus; species Ameiurus melas. The sequence goes on along the minus strand of CM022755.1, from coordinate 18,749,180 downwards.
TTCTGTGTCTACCAAAATCCTAAGGAGAATGTCCGACCATCTGTTTTGTACTAGCTAAACGACTTGGTTCTGCAGCAGGACAATGATCCTAAACACACCAGCAAGTCCACCACGAATGGCTGAAGAAAACAAATGAAGACTTTGAGTGGCTAGCCAAAGTCCTGACCTGAACCTATTGAGTTGTTGTGGTATGACCTAAAAGGCCGTTCATGCTCGAAACCTCTAATGTAACTGAATTAGGACAATTCTGCAAGGATGAGGGCAAAATTCTCCAGGACGCTGTAAAGCCTTATTGCACATTATCGCAAACGCTTGGTTGCAGTTGTTGCTGCTAAGGGTGGCACCAGTTATTAGGTTTAGGGGCAATCACTTTTTACACAGGGCCATGATAGTTTGGATTTTTTTACCTTTAATAATAAACACCTTCATTTACAAATTGCATTTTGTGTACTTGTGTTGTCTTGACTATTGTTTAAATTGGTTTGATTTCCAAACACTTAAGTGTGACAAACATGCAAAGAACAGGAAATGAGGAAGGGGCAAACACTTTTTACCACTGTAAATGTCTTTTAAAGTAACTAATCTATTTTTGTTTTCTTGCTTGTTTAAGGCTATGCAATAGATGGCTTGAAGCTGCTGACACTGTTCTGACTGTAAAGAAGAATGAAACAGAGTGACAGAGGTTCGCCTGAGGCCAATCACCCACTAAAACTGATGCTCCAAGAAGGCGTTTGTCACAGATTTCCCTTGTCGTGCTTCGGGCAGTTCATGCGGGCTGAATACTTCGGTACTCAGTGCACATGAACTGCCCGAAGCGCGACAGCGCACAGTGAGACTGTTTATTTTTGACACACGTGTTTTTGTTTCTGTCCCATCTCCACCCTTAAGTTATTAGTTAATTCCCTAATGTCTCAGCTGTTATGTGTTATCCCCTTGATTACATTTAGTATTTATACCCCTTGTGTGTATTTGTTTCTTGGTGAAACATTGTTTTTGTGTTTTCATGCCAGTACTCTGTACACACTACACAGGCTGTCTGTTTTTGTTCCATGGTTTTTGATCCAGTTTTTGTTTGATGTTGTGATTCTTGTTTATGCCCTGTTTTACCCTATTTGCCCATCGTCTGACCCTTTTCTTGTTTTTGTCCAAGCTTTGCAATATTCTGAGACTATCGATCCATTGGCAACATGCCCAATAGTTTCTTTTAAATAATAAAATTATAATAAAACTAACTATATAAATTAATGAAACCCCTCTTCCATCCATCCATCCATCCATCCATCCATCTTCAATCGCTTGCTTCTTTTTCAGGGTCGTGGGGAACCTGGAGCCTATCCCAGGAAGCATTGGGAACAAGGCGGGCTACACCCTGGACAGAACAATCATACAGTTGGTTTCTCAAGGTCTTTATTAGTGATGCTTAGTTGTGGGAGGGATGCTCTTGCAGGACTTTCCAGAGGTTTGTGGAGCCAGTTGAACATCTTTCTCTGTTCAACTCCACTCAGATAAGCTTGACTGAGATAAGATTAGATGACTAGGAAGAATGTTCTATCCCAGGCAATCTGCCTACTTTATGTGCAAATATTTCTTGCACAGATATGAAACGTTTGTGTTGATGAAAAATAAGAATGACTTTAAAGTTTTCAAGGTGTTCCCAAAAGCAGTGTAAACTCCTTAAAGGCACAGTAACAAAATAAGCCTATTTATTTGTGAGGTTTAAAAAATAGAACACGATACAAATAACAAACATTTTAATGACTTCAGTAAAAAATTCCAAATAAGAAAAGGAAATGTGCCCTTTCTTTCCTCATTCATTCCCCAGCTAAACCAGAAAAGAAATGAAACACAGCTTCCCATTGCCCAATGAAATAACCCTCACATCCTGCATTTATCATCAGTTCAGTTCTTTCTGTTTTGCTTGCTGAGGTCTTACTGACACCCTGTCCAGGGTTTACCCTGCCTTATGCCCAATGCTCCCTGGGATAGGCTCCAGGTTTCACCGCTACCCTGAAAACGAAAAAGCGGTAGTAAAATGGATGGATGTATGGTCTTGCTGAATGAAGAGCTGTAACTTTACTAGTAAGCAGGCAGTGATCATCTTATCAGAAGTACCTCTTACATGTCAAGGCCATGTAGAATTCTTTTGAAGTGGTTCTATCATAGCACTGAAGTCTTTTTATTAAGGCATTTTCTAGTTTAGTCACATAGTAAGTAGTAAAATGACTATTATTCAATTGAAACTATAGTGGATATAAAGTCAACACACCCCTGTTAAAATTAAATGTTTTTCTAATGTAAATTTTTTTTTTAACAAAGATAAATCTGGTCAAATGTTTTCTCACCTTTAATGTGATATAGCAGACAAACAAAATTAAACTGAAAAACAAATAAAATATTTTGGGGGCAGGTTGCATAAGTGTGCACACCACATAACTAATTCTTTGTTGAAGCATCTTTGGCTTGAAGTACAGCACTCAGTAGTCTAAGAGTCTACCAACTTAGCATATCTTTATTTGACCTCTTAATTTTATTCCACTCTTCCATTCAAAAATGCTCCAGATCTTTCAAATTGCAAAATCTCTCTCACAATGCCTATGGGTGTCTCTATCAAAGGCAAAGAAAAAGCAGAAAGTATACAGCCACTTTCTTTAGAGATAGCAATCTAAAATGGTTCTAAATGAGCATAGTGAAAGGCAAAACCGTGACAGACTGTGTGGGTGCCAAAAATGTGTTGAGTATTTAAGGAGAGAATGAGCTACCCATAATGCACTGTAAAGTCTCATTATAGGTGTATGGGTGCAGACTGATGTTCAAAGAAGGGTGATATCAAGATAATCAAAAGAAACAGCCAATTAAAGTGTTTGTATTAAAATGTATATATTTTAATTTTAAATAAATGTTAGGAAAATAAAAATGCTTTGAGGAAAATAAATATACAATTGTCAGAGAAAGATAAGTTTAAACTTCTGTTGGATAAAAGTTATGATAGAAATAAAAACAAGGGCACCAAATGTGGAAAATGAGAATTTATTGAGAATGAGGGAAACCAGAAACCCCCAACCTAGCCTGAAAAACATCAACCAGAAGTGACAGATCAGCAGTAAGATGTGCTAGTTGATAGCAAGTGTTCAGGTCTAGGCATAAGTCGTGCAGTTGTTAGGGGGAAAAAAGAACAAAGTTATACTATACTCTGTCCTCATAAAAAGAAGGCCCCTCTGAGTCAGACATTACATAGCCTCGACAGAAAAGGGAAGCACACACACACACACACATTCAGACATGGAACACATAGATTAAACCACAGTGAATAACAAAATGGCTAAAATTCATTTACAGATTAAGAATCATACTAAACATATACTATTGACAAATAAAGAAATATATATACTTACCCATGATGGGGGAAAAAAGTACAAAGACAGCTAAGGTTCTCACTCAATGCTGGCCAAATCAAAATGCCATAATGAGCAGAATTAGTTTAAAAAAAAAAAAAAAGGAACTAGAAATAGTACGACCATAAAAGTAGAAAAAATAATAATACATTTTGGCCCAGAAGAACAAAAAACCCTACATGCAGGTTCAAGAACAACATTTACACTTTTAAGAGTAGCAAACTGACTTGCCTACCTAAAAATGGACTCACATCCTGGCATTAGATGCACATCAGACATTGTTCTGCATGCCTTTACATACCTATTACATAGGTAAAGATAACATTAAACTTTGACTTGGCAGAATAACTTTGACTTGGCAGAATTCTTGGCAGCTGGCAGGTAGAGTAAAATCAGAAGGGGGCAAATACTTTTTCAAGGCAATGTAGACATTTGCTAGTTTTGAAATTTTGCCATGCCTTAGTGATGCTTGTAGACTGCCATTTACAGTATATATTTTTAATAATAGCATGCTCTAAATGCTGAACATGATCTATTGTGAACTTGTTACTGCTCTAATTGTGGTAGATGTTCTAGAGCTGAATGCCACAAGCTCAGGCTCTTATTAAATTTTGGTCACATTCTCCATGTCCCATGCTGAACTGTTAACACACAGGAGCCATGTTTACAAAGTCTCTAATCAAATTCAGAGAGGAGATATTTATATCCATACATGTAAATTTATTATCTGCTACTCTCAAAGGTCATTTCATTGCTGTGGGATGCATTTATACATCTCTCTCTCTCTCTCTCTCTCTCTCTCTCTCTCTCTCTCTCTCTGTGTGTTTCTGTCTGTCTGTCTGTCTGTCTCACTCTCTCTCCCCAGAAAAGGACAAATCATAAATTAATTAGCTAGCACAAGGGCACATACAATCTCATGTTTTGGGTGTCAATTTATTATTACAAACACTACAATTTATTTCACACTCAAATCTAGAATTAACTTGACTAGATTAAGTAGATTTTAGTATGAAGTGTATTAAGTGGACTTCTCATATATATAAATACAAGTTTGGTGCTTTTTTTACTTTTTGTAGTAGCAAAAATGTAAGCTAATACCATTCTACCAAGAATAAACTCAAATTTGCTGTCAGCAATTATAAAAATTTCTTTGATTACAGAAATTGTGGGATTATATTTTAAGTAATTTACCAACTGTTTCTGTCATTTCTGAAAATCTATTTGCAATTGTAAATACAAAATATGTTAAGCTTTTCAATGCTATTGTAGGTTACTGTAGAGTTAGAGTAAGATTTTCAGAAAAAAATATTTCATTTGCATCTGTAAACAGCTTAGTGTCACTGTTAAACCATGTGGCACCAAATAATAATAATAATAATAATAATAATAATAAATAATAATAATAATAATAATAACAAACTTTTTCTTAGAAATTGAATGTTTATAGAAATTTAAGGAAAATTTTAGGCTTGCTCTTAAAATTTAAATAACACCTGCTTAACTGCAGTTAAAAAATAACAATGTGAAGCAAATGTGTAACATTGACCTAATAACAAACATAAGGGAACATTTCTTGTCATATAATTTGATCATAAAACATAGTTCACCCTTGTCAGTACAGAAACCTTTGTACATTTAGTAGTGTGGGTCTGGATTTTGCTGTGGGTTTGTCAAACTTTGCAGTTAATTTATGGAGTTATTTTGTGCATTTTTTTGTTGCAGAATACTACTGGAATTGGCTGAATGCGTTGTGATAATGTCACATGACACATCTTGGCCCAAATCTGTGGTAATTTAAAAAAATTGCAAGCTCCTCCATAAATTGCAGAGTTGCTTGAATCTGTGTAAATTTATGCGTGTTTATAGCTATTAGGTGCATTAATAACCTCAAAGAGTATAGGGATCAGTTGGAAAATGCATTTAAAAAAGCTTTGCCTACTGGTTCTTTTTGGCAGGGTCTTTTTGTCTGGTCTGTTTGATGGGTGGAAGAAAAAAAAATTCAGTGTCCACCATATCACCATTCTAGTGATTTGTAGTGAGTTAGTCACTTGTCTTCCAGGCCACAGGGGAAACAACAACAAGAACAACAACAACAGCAACAACAACAACAACAACAAGAACAACAACAACAAGAACAACAACAACAATATCCTGAACACAATTTGCTTGTCTTGGACAGTAGTGATTTGTCCACCCCAATCTTCTTCATGCATCTCTGTCATTTTAATGCTCATATAATTTCAGGTCTACTGCTCAATCTCCTGACATCTCACTAGAGAAAGTTCATCTTATCCTATATATCTTTCATAGATTTATGGAACTCTTCTTTATGATTGAATAAAAGCTACTCAGTGCTAGCAATCTGTGAGCTCTCTTTTGTGATCTCTGATTTAGAGGTTTACACACTCCATGCTAGTTTAATAATATCTGAACAAGATCCAGATTATTCTTCTGAAGGAACTGTTTCTTTGGAGATTAAAGAAGTTCATTACAGGTTCTTCAGAGCAATGTATTGGTTCTTTAAGTTATGACCCCTTAACAATTTAAAGTGGCATCAAGCTGAAAAACCCTTTTTAGTTCTAATTGGAAGCTTTATTTGTAAGAGTGTACAGAAAATTTGGAAATGCCCATCACCATACAATGCACGTCCCTTGGCTGGTCAGGAAACAAAAGCACCTGGAAGAAAACCCGATGCACGGGGAGAACATGCCAACTCTGTGCACACAGAAATCCCAGTGAGGCAAACATACTAACTACTCAGCTACTATGTCCCGTCTCCCCCCCCCCATTTGTAAGTTATCCAAAAAACAAAAAACAGTGAAAGTAAAAGTGTTTATTTATTATTCTTTTTTAAATTGCACTTGGTACAATAAATTTTTACTATGTTTACTCCAACATTAAACAGAATACATATAATTTGCTCAAACTTACCAAAAATGTTGTTGCAAAATACCCCAGATCATCCCTTTTGTCTGCTAGGGGGACATGCAAAACCAGTCTTTCTTTGTCACTATTGTTAAACAATAAACAACTGATAACTCTATTTACTAAAATGGCAACACTGTGACATGATGCTTTTCCTTTAAAACTGGAATTTCAGTTGAATGTAATCACCTCAACACTGGATATGTTTCCAAATTGATAGGAACAACCTAATAAAACTAGTACATGGGACCACAAGAACATGAATTAATTCACATTTATTGAAATAAATATGGCACACAATAAAAAAGGAACACAATCAGGCTAGACTTTCTAGAGAGCATGGAGAACACAAAGAGAAACAGAAATCAAAAGAATGAAACACCCATAACAAACCTGTCCAGAAAGAGTGTAGTGATGTGATCAGTAACATGGAAAAACATACAGCTCAACTACTATGAAAAATGTTTTTTGACAAGAAGAATGTTCTTTGGAGAGCATATAGTACTGTAAAGAACCATTAAAGAACTAATATTTTTAAGAGTGTAGTGTGTGAATATGTGTGCAACTGTGCCCAGTGATGGGTTGACACCCCGTCCAGGGTGTCTTCAAGTTCCTTGGTATAGGCTCCAGGCTCCCTGCGACCCTGTGTTGGATAAGCGGTATGAACAAAATGGAAATGGAGAAACTTACAACTGATTCATAATTATTTGAGCTGGCAGGCAATCTGTTTTCAAAATTGCTTCATTGGTCATTGACCAAAAATAATTATGTGTTTTAAAACACTTCAGTGTTCAACATATTTTAGCCATAAATGTGCCAAAAATAAAACCAGTATTTCACATTCCTTACAAAGTAATTACTCAGCCTTGATAAAGTAGTAAGAGGTTGTTTGTTACAATAATCCCCACTCAATATTTTGTACTTTGAGAAGGAAACTCCTTTAAGCATATGCAAATTGACAAGACAGCAAAATAGCAATTACTTAAGAGACACTAAAAGCCTCTTGTGCCTGTTTAATAAATCATGATAACACAGTTTGTGATGACACAAAATTTAGGTTGATATGGAGCACTTGGGACTTCAGTGTTATCATCTTGCCACTACTTGTATAGATTGACGTTGGTGGAAAAGGACAGATATAAGGAGCAGAAACATCTCAGAGGAGCTCACAGAGCCTTTGTCACAATCATAACAAGGATAATCAGGATTATCAGTCTGACAAATGAAGAAGCATCAGTGTATCAGTCAACAGCACATAAAAGACAAATTTGTGTGGTCTGGATCAGAGAAAACATTGATTAATTTGGGTCAAACCTTTCTCCTTCAACATTAAATATAAAATTTTGAAATGATTTGTATTAAATTGTATTAAATTTCTACAAATGTCTACAAATATATTTTAATGAAACCCCATATATACGCAGTATGACTAAACAAAAAAGGTCAATGATAGGCATGGGGGATTGTGTATAATTTTACTATAGTGTAATGAGGATAGTCATGCCAAGAGTAGCCTCTTAGTGGCAAAATAAGCAAGTCAGGGTCATCAGAAGAAAACGTCAGAACCATATAACAAATAAAGAGAAAGAATGAATAGACTGTGCCCCAAGCACTGTCAGGTTACAAGCAAACAGATACAAAACTTGTCTCCCTCTTAATTTACCCCATTCATGTGAATTAACCAATTATAAGAAGTTTAATGACTCTGGTTTTAATGATGATTTTAATTACAGCCTCAGGATGATACTAATAAATGTAAAATACTGTAATTATCCATTGTTGCTTAAACCTATTGCATAGAAGATTTTGGACTCTAGTAGAATAATGCAATAATAATAATGTGGATTTTGCTGTGTGCTTCTCCAACTGGCGGATTAATCTGAAGGCTGTAAGAGGCAAGTAATGCACATTCAACAAGAATTCAGGGCTACATCCCAAACAGGATGCCATATAAAGTACAATGACTAAATAACAGACACCATTGGTGTATTGACATACTATTTCATTATTATCATGAAATGGAGGCTGAGACGGAAGCAAGTGCAGGTTAGGTAGCTTAATACAATAGTCCAAGGGAACAGGCAGAAATCAATAAACAAAGACAGGTCAGGCAATCAGGCAAACAGCCAAACTAGGCAAGGCAAAGAGACAAGGTCGTAAATGTGAACAAGGTCAAAACCAGAATAAACTAACATGGTATCAAGACTTGGAAATAACAGAGACAATGCAACTGCATGTATACTTTGTAAAGACTTGTTTAAACAGACTCTTTTATGTGTGGTGTGACTGTGTGTGAGATTGGATGCAAGTGTGCGTAATTAGAATGATGGTGAGTGTTCGGGGAATTGCAGACCATGGTGGCCATGTTTGTAGGCCACAGTGCAGGATGGGAAATGTAGTCACTGGTTTGCTGTGATATGACAGAATCTCCCCCAAGGGCGCTTCTCCGAAAGTGCCAAAATACACCCCCTCTCCCGGCGGTCCTGGCCCTCTGGGTAAATATTTCATACAGCCCCTGAGGTCGGACAATGCCTGCATTGGAACAAATAGCAGGATCCTCAAAGAGCCGAGGAGCGGACATGAGGCTGGGGCGATGTCCTCAGCAGAGCACGGAGGCAGAGCAGCGTACTCGGTGGAGCACGGAAGCAGAGCAACGTTCTCAGCGGAGCACGGAGGTAGAGCGATGCCCGTAGAGAAGCCTGGTGTAGTGACTTCTGAGGCAGATTAGGGAAGCAACCAGAGCTTTTGGCTGTGTCACCAGACTCAGGTGTACGCAGAGCTTGGTTGGCCGTTTCATCAGTCTCAAAAATGAGCAGAGCTTGGTTGGCTGTGTCATCAGTCTCAAGCGTTATCAGAGCTTGGTTGGCTGTGTCGTCAGTCTCAAGCGTGAGCAGAGCAGATTTGCTGTAATATGACAATTACGTGGTTTGGAACAAAGGATATAATTACATCTGCCTGTTATCAAGGTATTGAAAGTATTACAGAAATGGTAGGAGAATACAAACTATTGTACACATCAATATGACCGTCATATTTCCTAACAGTAGCAGGTAAAAAACAAAACCTTTCACTTTTAATCCATTTGTTCAGAGGGCAAAACAGGGTAATTTCCAGTTTGAAAAAAAGTAATTCAGTTTAAGTCTTAATGTTCCAAAATTTAAGCACAAATTTTACAAAATAAATTAAATAAACATTTGGGTTACACATGTAACTGTGTTCCCTGAGAAAGGAACGAGACATTGCGTTAGCTCAATGCTGTGGGAAGTGCCCTCGCATGCAACCAGCATCTGATCAGGTGATGTGGCAATTAAGCACGTCGCATGATATATTTTCACCTGTGAACCGTGCTGTCAGCTTCTATTAGCCAAAGCGAAGACGCAATTCACAGGCATACCCAAGTATGACAAATCTACACAACTTCTCATTCCTTTCTCAGAGAACAGGGTTACATGCGTAACCCAGATGTTCCTTGAGAAGGGAACTCCACGTTGCATTAGTTCAATGCTGTGGGAACGAGAAAACCCACTCCGTCATACCAAGGGTACAGCCTAAGTTACTACAAGACACTCGAGCCCTGGGCAGATCGTATATCCAGGCTGTAATAACGAATGAACGTGTGCGAAGTAGACCACCCCACAGTAGCACACACATCCTGTAAGGATACCACTTTGGACAAAGCCTTCGAGGAGGCTACCCCCCCCCCTAATGGAATGAGCCCTTATGCCCAGAGGCGTAGCAAGACCGCACACCTGATAAGCGATAGAGATTGCTTCCACTATCCAATTAGAGATGCGCTGCTTCGACACAGCATCACCTCTACTGCTGCCACCAAAGCAGACCAGCAGCTGCTCTGACTTACACCACCAAGTACAGAGAGCCCTTACTGGACACAGTCAGTGCAATGTCTCTTGTTCCGGTGTGAGGAACTAATAGCTGGGCAGCAGATGTAGGCATTTTAGGAATATGATCCGGCCTGAGATACAGGAAAGCCTTGGCTAATACAGAGGTAAAGTCAAGGCAGGAAGGGGCAACAGAAAGAGCTTTTAGATCTCCTACTCGCTTGAGATATGTCAGGGAAAGCAGAAGAGCTACCTTTAGAGTCAGAAGATTCTCAGAGGCTGACTCTAAGGGCTCAAATGGGGCCTTCCAGGACCACAGAAAGATCCCAGGAAGGTATGTGTGGTCTGCACATAGGCCTTAGCTGCCTGAGACAATGCATAAACCTCAAAGTTAGAGCCCCACAGAAAATTAGATGTGACCTCGGCCACATGTGCACCATGGCATCCAGCCCCAATGATACAGGAGGAGTAGTGTGTTGTCTCCTCTCAAGTGAAAACATTCACTTCTGCTTGGCCAAATCTCTGACAAATGGACTCATCCACTTGAGGATGGAGCCTCTAACCCCCGGGCCTCAGCCCCTGCCCTGACAGGATGTTAGCCCCCATTGCACTCACTGACAAGAACCTTTCCTCTGCCCAGAGAAAAATTTGTTGCACCTGCCTGAACAAGGGGTGTGAATGTAACCCTCCCTGGTGGTTGATATATGAGACCACTGCTGTGTTGTCTGTCACAACTAACACATATTGACCTCTTAATTGAGGAAGAAAGAATTTCAGTGCTAGAAATATGACCCATATCTCTAGACGATTTATATGCTACTCCAGATGAGGGCCACTCCAAAGATCGTGAGCTGGTCAGCCATCAAAGTCTGCACCCCAGCCCATGAAAGAAGGAGGCGTCTGTCATTACTGTCTTGCAATAAAGAGATGCCCCTAAAGTGTGACTCCAGGCTAGAAACTGGGGACACCTTAGAGCATCTCTAAATCCCAACTGTTCAGCCACCACTGAAACGGTCCCATGTGCAATAGCCCCAACTGTACGATGTTGGCTGCTGCTGCCATAAGGCCCAACAGTCTCTCGTAGAGGCCGGAGGGGAGGCCCAGACCCAGCTTTATCTTGTTCAATGTTGATAGGATTGACCCTCCGCATGTTCGGGATTGAAACGCCCTCATCATTGCAGAATCCCATTTAACCTCTCGAAAAGTTGTTCTCTGAACTGGACTGGTAACCCTTTTCTACGGTTGACAGAACCCATGGAGACACTTTTGGCAGTAGTTTCCACATTGCAAGATGGTCTTTTATTGATGTTAATTTTTCCACATTCTGTTGAACTGAAAGCACCAAATATTCTTTGCCTTGTGACAGCTCGCTGACCAGAGAACACAAAAAATTTGGGATGGCCTTGGCTAGGGGATTCCCTACAGAAACACTGGTGGCTGTCTGCCCTAACAACCTCATGTCCCCTGATACATCCCTCTGTGGCCCCTCTGCTTGGCCTTTATGATCATTCTCAGATCAGGCCTATTAGCAGGCTGGGACTGTGGCCACCCTGTCTCCCTGGCTCTCCGTGGGAGTAGGCGGGCTGCCACACTTGCCTTCTGTCTTTTCCTTGCACTAGTGCTGGCCCGGGCTCCACTCATGGATGCCGAACTCGACTCAATGAGGAAGGAACTGGCTGAATGCCACATTTAGCTGTTTTGATTTGCAAAACCTGTCGGCGATGACATTACCTGTGCCGCCGAACAGGCAGGCGTCTGGCAAGGAGACCTTATCTTTGTCCCCCATCCCAGTGTCGAGCTCACTTAGTAGCTTGGTAGGCCTGCAACACTGCCATTGTATGCAGTGACCCTCAAGCAAGACTTGCTGCCACATAGGTTTTGCCCACCAATGCTGAGGAGGCGTTACATGGCTTGGAAAACAAAGCCGGCCCCCATAAATTACCTGCCGTCGATGGAGAGAGGTGGCTCGCAAGTGCCTCCTCCTCATTCAGCATAGCTAAATAGCCATGCTGTTCATGCCCAATGATGGCCGAATAATCAGAGTGTATGATTTTCCCCAGAAACATGATATTTCATGATGCACTTCTGGAGAAAAGAGGAGTTTTCTGCGGTGTGAGGGAGATTTATTTCCACTGGGGAGGAAACACTCATCCAGCCTGCTACAAGCCACTACCTCGTCCCCGGGCCAGTCTAGACTTAGTTTTTCAACTGCCCTAGTAATCACTTCAAGCAACTATTTACATGCTTGAGGGCTGCTCTCTGTTTTTGGTGCAATGGAACCCCCTACTGGCTCCTTGGAGTCAGAGAGGGTGTTTTGGCTTTCCAGCAGCACTCATCTTCCCAACCCATTTGAGATCCCCAGGACCTGAGCTGACTGGCTGCAGCTGGCCTAGATCTGCGAGGCTTTGAAACCAGTCTGAAAATCAGTCTGAAACCCTCCCCATATTAAAGCGATGGGAAGATCCCTTTGAAAGGGAACTACTATACAACCATTGTTTCTACCCATCAGCTGTATTTTATTGTTGTATTTTTGGAACATGATTTTTTTATGGTAAAAGTATTTGATTTGTGGTGTCCCATGTTACATCGGGAGTTCAGTCTGTAAACAAGTCCCAAGTTGACACATCTGTGCAGTTATTCAATGCTCCACAACAAAGACACAAACAACACTCAAATTTCATATGTGAATAGACAATTTATTACTTTGAAGAATTACATGCAGTTTTTGTTGATATCATTATTTTTTTTAAAATATGAAAGCTATTTTTGCACACTAGTCAGTCTGTAGATGCTAGTGTCTACACGACAAGGGGGCCTGAACAAACAGGCTGTCAACAGCTTCTCAACATATTTAAGTTAGCTAGTTAGCGTGGTAACATTAGCTGTTTTGTGCTTTATTATATAAAAGATTGTTCTTTTAGACAGCTCAAGGACAGAAAATGTTGCAAATTTGGGGGCAAGTCTTTGGCCATACTGACATTTGTTTAAAACTTCAAATTCCAATCTGAACTGATTGTGAATTAGTGTGAATTATTATTACAGGTTTTCCAGAGTGACTCACAGCAGCTCAGGAAAATCCTATTATAACCGGATTTTTTCCCAGTTAATTTCCCAGTTCCTTTTTTAAAAGATCCTATGTACTTAATCTATAATATACTGCTCAAAATAAATAAATAAAGGGAACACTTGGAGTTACATTGTGCTGTTTAAGTGTTCGCTTTAGTTTTTTGAGCAGTATATATTTGTATATGATATAAAAACATATGATATACCGATTATATTTGTTTATATGAAATTTAAGCATACAGCTAGTTAGAATGACTAAAATGACAAGTATGATACACGCTTGGAAAAAATGTTATTCAGTGAGTTCTTTGTGACTGTGTAGTTATGGGTTCTTAGCCTGAAAAATTCTCCTGAGAAATGCATTGGTCATGTTCTGTAGTGAACTCTTCCCCCAGAGAGACTACTGCAGAACTTTTAAGGCTTCTAGATTTTTTTTCATGAGAGTGTAGTGATTTTTTTCACGTCAGATCTCTTCGCTCTCTCCTGGTGTGATGACATTATGGAGAACAAAAAGAGCCCTTGTGTCATGATATGGAATGTAGTCTTGTGTGGGCAACATGGATTTGATCTTACAGCAAACAACACCTCTTCTAAAATGAAGATAATTAGTAAGATGGCACAGCCATGGAGGCATATGATCACTTTGGATGCAGTTAGGATCTCCTGCTTGGACCAAGCCCAGGTTAGACTTACATCAAAGAACACATTGATTACTGTCAAAATGATTAGAGTGCTTGTGTATCAAGTCCTTATTCGGATTGTTCTCCATTCCTTCAAACACCAGACAGAGATTAATTTGCAAAGCTACTGTGACCATAACATAAAATAGAGCTGAACCCGTGAAATGGGTACCTTTCATGATGATAAAGCAACAAATTTATAACAAATGGCATGCCACTGAATTTACAGACACATTCTAATCTTCTTTCAAGCCACATTTAATATTACCTAAAAAGGATTATACTGAATATTTAAATGTAGGAGTCTATGTGAAATCGTTAAAAGCTCAGATGTGGTGCATAAATCTCTGTAAGATCATACACCCTCAGGGCTCAGTGTAAGTATGAGACACTGCTGCCTTTCTGCATTAAGTGTGGAATATTTCATTACCATTACAGCTGCTTTATGTGCCAATAGTAGTAAACATTGTAAAATTAATATAATTTTCATCGAGTGACACTTAGAAGCAAAGTTTGTGTCCTTTCAGTTATATGGTTCTATGTAGAACCTGTAACAGCATGATACAGTATTACAGTTCAACCTTCAAAATACTTTACCACAGCAACAAAAGAAACAAATGACCATTACAACACTAAGTTAATAGTAAGGTCAAATTGTAAGAGAGATGATACCCTTCTAATACAGCCATGCTGTACAGCACCTATGATGTCATTGCTGTATTACCATCTAATAGCGGCAGTCTAATATTACAGTCTAATAGCAGCATGTGAATATTAATGAAGGAAAAGCCACAATTGTTTCTAGTTTTCATAATCCCTGTAACATTTTCTAGCTAACTTAAATTATTTTTTTACTTGTTTTTTACTCTAGGTTGTACTAATACTGTACTACACCCCTGTTTTGAGGGCAAGTGTGGAAATAACACATTTAGGAGATTATCTGAGGCACACTGGTGCACGTTAATTGGAGCAAAAATGAAAACTTAAAATTGACCCATGTAGACACTACCCTTGTTAAAGAAATATAACAAAAAAAGCAAGGAAACAAGCAAATCGGGCTGACAGCTATTCAGTGGCTTATTTAATTTCTGAAACTGCTAACAGCTATGATTATTAGAATAACAATGTAAATAAATAAATAAATAAAAATTCTACAAAGTATGTACATTACATTAATGAGCTCTGTATATTAACTAAATTACTGTTACTAAAATCTCATGATTTCCATTTTGCCTACCCTCATGTACATACTCTCACCATCCCCTTTATTAGGAACACTTGACCCAGCGCATTTATGCAATTATCCAATCAGCCAATTATGTAGCAGCAGCACAATGCATAAAATCATACAGATAACCATTCAGTTAATGTTCACATCAAACATCAGAATGGGGAAAAATGTGATCTCTGTGACTGTGATTGTTGCATGGATGTTGGTACCAGAAGCAACAGTTCTGTGGATTGAAATGCCTTGTTGATAAGAGAGGTCAGAGGAAACAGGCCAGATTGGTTTGAGTTCTTAGGAAAGATATAGTAACTCATATAATCACTGATGTAGTCTTCTGCTGTTGTATCCCATCCACCATAAGATAGGGGTCCCTGTTTTGTCCATGGTGAGATGCTCTTTTGCTCACCATGGTTGTAAACAGTGATTATTTGTGTTACTATATCCTTCCTGGCAGCTCAAACTGGTCTCAGCCATTTTCCTCTGACCTCTCTTATCAGCAAGGCATTTTCACCCACAGAACTGTCACTCACTCAATGTTTTTTTTTTCTGTATAAACTCTAGAAACTGTTGTGTGTGAAAATCCCAGGAGATCAGCAGTTTATGAACTACTCAAATCAGTCCATCTGGTACCAACAACCATGCTACAGTTAAAGTCACAGACTTTTCACACTTTTCCTTCATTCTAATGTTTGATGTGAACATTAACTAAAGCTTTTGACCTGTATCTGCATGATTGTATGCATTGTGCTGCTGCCAAATTATTGGCTGATTAGATAACTGCATAAATGACCAGATGTACAGGTCCCTGTTAAATTGGAAGGTAAGTGTGTTTGTTATAGTATGGTAATGAAGCTAGAGATAGAATGAAAACAAGGTTTTAATGTCAGTCATGATCTAATTTTCACACTTAACATGTTGCAAACTTATGCTGATTAAATTACAAGCTCACAATATCTACAGTGTTACAACACACTCTTGCTAGATTTGTTCATTATTCTTGAGCATTTAGCTCATGTGTTCCCAAACTAGGGTAAATTTATAAATGGGGTTGCAGGGGGAACTCAAGCTCTGCTTTTGTTTCATTCATTTAATATTTGTCTTATGAAAATATTAAAGATTGCTTTTGTGGGGTAATATTTTTAAATGTTACTGTGAGTCTCATTCCAACAATCCACATTTAAATTGATATGGTACATTATTTGAGTCTTTTTCACTGTCTGATACACTGCACTAATAGTGCAATAGTTCAACAGTAAAAATGGACAAATTCCCTGTAATCTCCATCAAGTACTTTTGTGTCTGAAATCACATACTTATGGAATATTCTAGACCATTACTGAGTACTAATGTTTTTTATTTTATTTTATTACAATTGTGCTTGAATTTGAAAACCTGCCAAACTTCAGACCTACCACATGGCTTGTTTCACATTGTGTCTTCTGGATTTTCTAGATTAGTAAATACTTTTCAACGTAAGGTCAGATTTAAGATGCAGCCTATAACAGTAAGCACGATGTTAGCAAAATGTTTTAAGGGAAACAGAACTCATTGTTGTGTTTAAAATCGCTGTCCATGAAGTTGCTAAACATTTATCAGTGTAACTTGGAAACTTGACAGACATGGATTTTTTACTCCCTGAAGTGTTATCTTCTGAATGTTGCTTTTAAATCTTCTGGATGTATGTACTGTAAGATATGAAGTGAGTATGTGAACAATGCTACTTTTGTTGCTGCTGTCTCTATAGGTTTGGGTTCCCAAACCTTTTGAGAAAAAACCCAAATGGACATTATATATATGTGTACATATATTATATATGTGTACATATATTATATATATGTGTACATTTGGGAACCACTGATTTAATTGCATTCTTTTTAGGTCAGTTTCTTTTGTTAATTATTGTGCTCTCATTTCTATCTATTTCTGTTTCGCTGGTGATTTTGTATCTTGACCTAAGCTCTGGAGAGTGATATTAAAGCAATAAAAAACAATTACAGCCTGTCATTACTGGTTTACATTTGATACAAACTATAGGAAAACCTATAAAAATATGCTAATATGCATTTTATTTCAGGCCTTTTACCTGCTTTCTACTTATAGGCTAAATACGTAGGTATGGGAGTACAATATCTAAGTGCTGTATCTTGCATTCTGTATCTTTGTTCCTGTCTATGTCTTGCAATAATGACTCATATTTTGTACAAAGCTCCTTGAGGTTCATGGACTGACAGAGATGTGTACAAGCACAAGAGAGACAGGCTTCTTTTGTGTACACAAATATGGAGTATTGCTTGTCAATTGCTGCATGCTCTTATTGGGTTTGTCAGTTGGAAATTCATGGCTTCTTGTTAAAATTTCTCTTTGCTCAGCACTTTGCTTTTCTAGGGCAGAAGATCAAATAAAGCATTACGCAGTGGAGGAAACAGGATATAGCATTAGGCATCTACAAAAGCTTGAGTGATGCAGTACATTGGCTGGAAAGGATTGAGAAATAAAGTGCTATTCAACAAGCAACCAGTACTGTACATACACTCACCTCTAAAAGAACAGCAAGGCTTTTGTTTGTGCTATACTCTGAGGACATTTGGGTTTGAAATCAAAAGATGAATATGAGAAGATTGATGAGAATTCCAGCTTTGTAAATTTTGTGATATTTACATCTAGATGTGTTAAACAACTTAGAACATGACACCTTTGATGGCAGGCCATCCAATTTGCAAAAACAAACAAACAAACAAACCTGGAACAGATAGTCTTAAAGTAAACTAAATTAAATAACACTTAATATTTGGTTGAATATCCCTTGCTTGCAATAGCATCAAGCTAGCAACCCACTGACATCACCAAACTGTTGCACAGTGACCTCGCTGCTAATCTCAACATAATGGCCATGTCAAGGTCGGTTAAAAATTAGGCACTTTTCATGCCATTAATGGTTTAAAATAAGACACAGCTGGATGCTGCACAACCCTGGTCATCAATAAACTCTTACTCTCTTTTGCTGACATTTGGTGATGAAGAGTACTTCATCTAATTTTGGAAGTGCTGAGGCCTTCTTTGTCACCACATCTTTGAAAATAGGAACCTAACTTTCCATGCTAACATAGTTACACAGTAGGATTGCAAACTCTTATTAGGGAAATGTCTATGGTCCTTGTTCTGCGTTCTGCTCTAAGGGCCTGTACAACAAGACTAAACTCCATTATCATATAAACTTTTAATATATTTATACTGACAGTTTTATTCCAACTGTATGTTGAACAAATGGTTGTAAGAGGCTGGATACAGCTTCAGAGTTTCTCTAAAGAAGCCAAAGTGCAAAATCAATAAGCAGTCTGGGACAGGTCAATAATATCCCAGGCTAGACAGATTGTTTCTTGAATCATGCTTAAAGCCAATGATTATAGCTAAATGTTCCTCCATTGTTTACCTCACTTGCTTGTAATACTGTGTACATCTGGGCAGTGAATAATTACCCCACTTTTTAAATGTAAGTTTTATTATTTCTGCTTATTAATGACTTAGTGATAGGGATATACAATGCTCTGAAAAAATATTTGCTGATTCCTTTGGTTTTTGTGCATATCTCATACTGTGATCCTTGGAGATCCTCTTTACAGTGTGTTGAGACAATATGGACAAACAATTCCAGGTTGATTCATAACATTTTCAGTTGCCTGGAGGTTCTGAATTATTGCCCTGATGGTGGAAATGGGCATTTAATCTGGAATTTTTTGACATCCATGAGAGCAGATTATTTTTGTGATTTAAAAAAAAAAAAAAAAAAAAGGTTAAACAATAAAGAAAAATTCCACAGGCTTCTTTGCTCATATTTACCAAGGTTGCCAGTATTAGTGGATGCTTTATGTAAAATGACATGTTATAGGTTTGTGTTTACTTGCTACACATAAAATAATTTAGTTGGCTATCTTTAGTGAAGCTAGATAATTACGTTGAAGTGGGGTGACAGATCGTGTACTTCACAAGACCTGATTGTAAGAAATGACAGAGGAATTTGAATGCTTTGTTTGAAGTTTAGGAAAAAAAAAAGACATAAAAAAAAAACAGTAGAGGTTGCTCTAAAATTGTGCCTCAGCAGATGATAATGCAGGTACATTTTTAGACCAAAGGTGGACTGAAAATACCAGTCACTCAATGGATTATGAATATCCCACAAAATTAGTATCCCATCCATCCATACATACATACATCCATCCATCCATCTTCTACCGCTTACTCCTTGTTCAGGGTCGCGGGGGAACCTGGAGCCTATCACAGGGAGCATCAGGCACAAGGCAGATTATGAGTATCCCACAAAATTATATCTCCTCAAAAATAGAGCCTATTTATTATTTTTTGCTTAAATGCAACATTTGAAAATTGACAATTGCATCACCATGCTCTGTGGCATGTATAAAAATGCTGAGCAGGCCCAAGGTGAATAGAGATTGCCAGAGAATGTTATAAGCTTGAATACTTTACCCCTACAGTGAGTGGGTCCAGTGATTCTAGTATATGGTGGGGTGAATATTTTCTGGCATGTTTTAGAGGGATAGATAACTGCAAATCAATATAAAGGTATTCTGACTGATCAACTTTATCTTATGATAAAACATTTTTATCCTGACAGGAGTGGTGTCTCCCAGGATGACAATACCCCCATCCACAGGGCACGAACACTTACTGAAGGGTTAAAGAGTTTGAAAATGATAGAAATGATATGTTATATATATATTTTGAATGATTGGTGTTCATACTGTCAGTGCAGTTTCAGTTCCAATTTGTTACCTATTTGTATGTGTTTTATTCGCAGTAGTAGTGAAATACTGGTCATTTAGAAGTTATTGCATAAAAACCCAGTGAAAGGATTTGACACTAAGCAGGAGCACCATATCTCCACTATTGCTGATGTTCTTCATTA
This sequence comes from Ameiurus melas, assembly GCA_012411365.1. Lineage (NCBI taxonomy): Eukaryota > Metazoa > Chordata > Actinopteri > Siluriformes > Ictaluridae > Ameiurus > Ameiurus melas. Next base: position 18,729,129 of record CM022755.1, on the reverse strand, counting down.
TTCATTATAAGGAATTAGATTGTTATACGTTTGCAGCCACTTAATTAGCTTATGTTCAACTTTTCCAGTATTACTGTAAATGTATGCAAGACCCACTAATGCCTTTACCTTAAATGCACAAAATGCAAGATGCAGATAAGGCATTAGAGAGAAGCTTTAAGATAATGTCACGCCACGGCCGATAGAGGCTGCTGTGGTGCATCTGAAAGGACTTTTGAGCTATGCGCACGTCTGGGGCTAGTCAGCGCGCGTGATTCACAGCAGGTGAATGGCTCGTGATTATGTATATGTATGTATGTACAGTGGTGTGAAAAAGTGTTTGCCCCCTTCCTCATTTCCTGTTCCTTTGCATGTTTGTCACACTTAAGTGTTTCGGAACATCAAACCGATTTAAACAATAGTCAAGGACAACACAAGTAAACACAAAATGCAATTTGTAAATGAAGGTGTTTATTATTAAAGGTGAAAAAAAATCCAAACCATCATGGCCCTGTGTGAAAAAGTGATTGCCCCCCTTGTTAAAACATACTATAACTGTGGTTGTCCACACCTAAGTTCAATTTCTCTAGCCACACCCAGGCCTGATTATTGCCACACCTGTTCACAATCAAGGCATCACTTAAATAGGAGCTGCTTGACACAGTAAGGTCCACCAGAAGATCCTTAAAAGCTACACATCATGCCGAGACCCAAAGAAATTCAGGAACAATTGAGAAAGAAAGTAATTGAGATCTATCAGTCTGGAAAGGGTTATAAAGCCATTTCCAAAGCTTTGGGAATCCAGCGAACCACAGTGAGAGCCATTATCCACAAATGGCGAAGACATGGAACAGTGGTGAACCTTCCCAGGAGTGGCCGCCCCAAAATTCCCCGCAAGAGCGCGACGACTCATCCAAGAGGTCACAAAAGACCCCACAACAACGCTCCAAAGAACTGCAGGCCTCACTTGCCTCAGTTAAGGTCAGCGTTCATGCCTCCACCATCAGGAAAAGACTGGGCAAAAATGGCCTGCATGGCAGTGTTCCAAGGAGAAAACCACTGCTGAGCAAAAAGAACATCAAAGCTCGTCTCAATTTCTCCACAACACATCTTGATGATCCCCAAGACTTTTGGGACAACATTCTGTGGACCGATGAGACAAAAGTGGAACTCTTTGGAAGGTGTGTGTCCAAGTATATCTGGCGTAGAAGGAACACTGCATTTCATAAAAAGAACATTATACCAACAGTAAAATATGGTGGTGGTAGTGTGATGGTCTGGGGCTGTTTTGCTGCTTCAGGACCTGGAAGACTTGCCGTGATAAAAGGAACTATGAATTCTGCTGTCTACCAAGAGATCCTGAAGGAGAATGTCCGACCATCTGTTCGTGTACTCAAGCTGAAACGAACTTGGGTTCTGCAGCAGGACAATGATCCTAAACACACCAGCAAGTCCACCACCGAATGGCTGAAGAAAAACAAAATGAAGACTTTGGAGTGGCCTAGCCAAAGTCCTGACCTGAATCCTATTGAGATGTTGTGGTATGACCTTAAAAAGGCCGTTCATGCTCGAAACCCCTCTAATGTAACTGAATTAGGACAATTCTGCAAAGATGAGTGGGCCAAAATTCCTCCAGGACGCTGTAAAAGCCTCATTGCACGTTATCGCAAACGCTTGGTTGCAGTTGTTGCTGCTAAGGGTGGCCCAACCAGTTATTAGGTTTAGGGGGCAATCACTTTTTCACACAGGGCCATGATGGTTTGGATTTTTTTCACCTTTAATAATAAACACCTTCATTTACAAATTGCATTTTGTGTTTACTTGTGTTGTCCTTGACTATTGTTTAAATTGGTTTGATGTTCCGAAACACTTAAGTGTGGCAAACATGCAAAGGAACAGGAAATGAGGAAGGGGGCAAACACTTTTTCACACCACTGTATAATATGATAGAATAGGACACTTGTGTTGAAGTTCAAGTCAGAGATGTTATGTTGAAGTTCAAGTCAGTGATGTTATGTTGAAGTTATGTTAAGCTTCCTATGTTAGAATGAGGACAGTGTTTACGTTCATCTGAAAAGGATTAATAAAGCCTTGATCTGCGCCTGTCTCCGACACCCGAGCCTGCGTCCTGACTACAACCGTGTGTCGTAACAGAAATCAAGAGCCCCAGAAGGAGAGAGCAGATCCGCTGGAGTGAACCGAACTGCCTGATCATGGAAGCGGCGAGAAAGTGGAGCGAACGCCGAAGTGCCACGCCCATCCGCCTTGGATTCACTCCAGTTCGCGCAGAGGTCGTTCGCGAATCTGCCGGAGCGGTATGATGGCCTTGCTTATCCCAATTGTTTTGTGAGGGACTGCCAGCGATATTTCTCCAGTCTGTGTGACCCTAAGCCTACTGAAGAACAGTTTATTCAGTTTATCATGTCTCGCTTTTCTGACCCCGTTCACAAATGGGCACAACGGGAAGTGGGCGTGAGACCAGGGTTGCTGGAGGACATTCTGCCGTTCATAAATGTGTTTTTGGATGTGTATGGAGAACCAGGGCTGAATTATGACCTGAATGATGTGCTGGGGAGGATTAACAGGACAAATAGGGCGGAACTTCCACTCCACTTGTCTTGAGACAACAAGAGAAGAAAGACAGAGCACTCATTGCGCATCCTGTTAAGCGAGATCCGTTCATTTCCGAGTCTACTGACCCAATTCTCAGAATTCCGCTCATTCCTAAGTTCCCAATCCTGACTTCAGCCACAGCCCACGTCCAATCTCCAACACATGCCACGCCTTACGCTCCAGTCTCAGTCCCTCAGAATAAGGAAGATTCTGAAGCTCGCCAAAGGAAAAGTGAAGTTCAGCTGAGACACAATGAGAGCGAGAAACAGAAGAAGGAAATGGCTGAAAGGATGGAAAAAATGCAAGAGGAACAGAGTCGACTGAAGGAGCTGCTGGAGGATGAAAGAAGACTGAGAGCTCAGGCTGTTGCAGAAAGGAGCAGCTGGAACTTGATCTGTCTGAGCATGAAGCTCAACTCATCCAGGCCATAGAAGCTCGAGTCGAAGCACAAGGACAGCTAAGACAAGTCCAGACTGAAGTAAAGGACCAGTTGTGGGAGATGGATGAACTCGAGAGAGATGCGGCACAGAGCACCGCCCAAGAGTGTGAACGCAAGGTCAAGAGTCTGGAAGCTGAAAATGTACAACTGATGGAGGATCTTGATGAAAGACGGGTCAGTATTGAACTTGGTAAGGACTGATTGAAGAAAGTAAGGGCACAAGTGGACATGCTGAGCACCGAGCTAGCGGGTGAGCGCCGCATGGCGCAGAAGAATGAGACTGCACGACAGCAGCTAGAAAGACAGAATAAGAAGCTGACTGCTGAAATGCAGGAACTAAAGAGCTCAGTCAAATCGAAGTCTCAAGTCCGCGACGTCCAAGTGCAGACCCAGTCTCAAGTCCCCGACGTCCAAGTGCAGACCCAGTCTCAAGTCTGCGATGTCCAAGTGCAGGCCCAGTCTCAAGTCCGCGACGTCCAAGTGCAGACCCAGTCTAGAGTCCGCGACGTCCAAGCGCAGACCCAGTCTCAAGTCTGCGACGTCCAGTTCCAAACCACGCGTCCAGCTTCCGAAGTGCACAAGCAGCCTCCAGCTCCTGACATGCACAAGCAGCCGCAGGTATCTGAGTGCCCTTCCAACCCTGCGGAGGAAGCTACCCCTGAGAAATTTTTTTTGGGGGGGCATGGAGGACTGCAGAGCTCTGGTCTGAGGCCTACGCAAGTGGACATTCAGCCTGAGACCTACGGGGAGGTCTCTATGGAGGAAGCTGTCCCGCATTCCAGGGCCGCCGGGGGCGGCGTTCCTCGTTCCAGGGCCGCGGGGCGGCGGTCCTCGTTCCAGTGCCGCCGGGCGGCGCCGATTTTCTCGACCCCGGTGAAGGGGTCGATCCACGCATCCGCTGTCCTGCTAGGACAGCCTCCTTTCTCGGGCCAGCGAGATAGTCTTCACAGGGGCCCAGGACCCCATTAGGAGGGGTCGATGCACGATCTGCTGTCCTGCTAGGACAGCCTCCCCTACCTGGGCCAGAGAGAGACTATCTTTACAGGGGCCCAGGACCCCCGTTAGGTGGGAGCCTTGTCTCAAAGTCCTTTCAGATGCGCCGATACGGCCTAGCGCGTGACGCATCTGAAAGGACTTTTGAGCTACGGCGCTGCCTGGGGCTAGTCGGCGCTGCGGTGTGATTCACCAGCAGGTGTGTGGGGGTTTCCGCTTAATGAGCTGTGATATTTAAGTGCCTGAGTTTCCCGAGCGCGTGGCTCATGATTATGTATATGTATGTATTCATAATATGATATAATAGGACACTTGTGTTGAAGTTCAAGTCAGAGATGTTATGTTGAAGTTATGTTAAGCTTCCTATGTTTGAATGATGACTGTGTTTACGTTCATCTGAAAAGGATTAATAAAGCCTTGATCTGTCTACGACACCCGAGTCTGCGTCCTAACTACAACCCTGTGTTGTAACAGATAATGACCATTGTTTCCCTTGATTACTCATGCAATAGATCATGTTCATCATTACAACAGTAAGAGTTTCTGAGGAAGTGTACCCTTTAACTAAAGTTGCTAAAAATGCATGGAATTCATACAGAATCTATTTCCTCATTATTCTATCTATTGAAGCACTACTACTACTACTACTACTACTACTACTAATAATAATAATAATAAAAAAGACTGCCTGTCACAGCCTTTCTTTATTCTGTGAAAATCTATACTGCCCTATTAGGGAATGCTCTTATCTGCTTCCTGCTCTTGAAATGAAAATGAGGCAGTCATTAAATTGCTTAATTACTCTGAAAAAAGCTCAATATGTTAGACAATGTGTAGTGAATATGACATGCATCAATTATTTTCCATTTGTATCAAAATGGAAATTGTTGTTATTGTTTTTTTTATATTTCAACAAGCAAACATATGATCCTGTTTGAAACAGTGCCTATTAATAAAGTTGACACACTCTATCAAATGCCAAATAAAATATAAATTTTGTAGTAAATTTCACAATTTATATTAACAAAAAAAAACAGATCATTCACATGGAAAAAGTAAGTACACCCCTATATTTTCCATACCTTCAACTCCATAAAATTAGAATCAGGTGTTCCAATGATTAGAACTTGCTTAGGGAGTGCAGGTGGAACCTGTCTTATTTTAATTGTTCCCTTTGTTATTGAGAAGTGTGGTGTCATTATGCCAAGATCTAAAGAGTTCTGTAAGGCCATCAGAAAAAAGGTTGTGGATGCCTATGAGTCTGGAAAGGGATTTAAAAAGATCTACAAATTATTTTAAATACATTATTCTACTGTAATGAAAAATCATCTTCAAGTGGTGCAGATTTCGAACGACTGACAATTTGCCCAGGACTGGCTGTCCCAGCAAATTCAGCCCAAGAGCAGACTATTTGATGCAGTAAGAAGTCTCCAAGAACTCCAAAATTTCTTGCAACTGTTGGTGTCAAAATACATGCTTCTACAATTAGAAAGAGATTGCACAACGCTAACCTACATGGGAGGTTTGCCCGGAAAAAGTCTTGTAAAAAGAATATTAGAGCAAGATTATACTTTGCCAATGAGCATACAGGCAAAAACCAGGCCTTTTGGAATAATGCACTCTGGACAGACGAAGCAGAGGTAGAGTTGTTTGGCCACAGTAACAGCAAACATGTTTGGTGGTGACCAAAGACAGCTTTTTAGTAGAAGCACCTCATACTAATTGTGAAGTACAGTGGTGGAAATGTTATGGGTTGGGGTTGCGTTAATGGTTCAGGGACTGGACAGCTTGCATTCACTGATTCAACTATGAATTCTGCATCATATCAAAGAGTGCTTGAAGATAATGTGAGGCCATCTGTCCAAAAGTTCACATTATACTGGAAGTGGATTTTTGAACAGGATAATGGTCCTAAGCACACTAGCAAATCCACCAAGGAATGGCTTAAAAAGAAAATATGGAGGGTTATGGAATGGCTAGTCAAAACCCCGATTTGAAATGTATTGAAATGTTGTGGGGGGATTTGAAATGGACAGTACACGCAAGAAAACTCTCAAACATCTTGCAACTGAAATAATATTGCATGGAAAAGTAGTCAGAAATTCCAGCAAGCTGATGTCAGAGACTGGTGGACAATTATACAAAACACCTACAAGAAGTTAATTCTGCTAAATGGAGCAATACTACCTTCTGAGCCCAAGAGTGTACTTAATTTTTCCACAGAAGAGTACCACATCTATTGATATTTCTGTTGAATAAATGATTGAAAAAGCTATTTTTCCATGTGGTTTTGTTCAACTATATCAACTTTATTAATAGGCATACTGAGGCACAAATTATGATCAAATGTTGGCTTGTCCAAATATGTAAAAAACATTATTTTTTCACATGACTGTGTAGGGAAAATGAGCTTTTCTTTTGTTAGATTCAGCCCAAAACGGGAAATGTGCAAACATAACATTTCAACATTTGATCAACTATTCGTCCAATGATGAGTTGAACTTAATGTATCTTATTAAGTCTGGCTGGGATATTAGTCCTGTAGCCACCAGTAATAATATCCTGATGTTGAACATGAATTATGAGCACAATAAGAAGTATAAATCATAAATATAGACAAAAGACACTTGCTATTAAAATCAAACGATACTTTAATAAACTACTCTAATACACAGAGACTAAACTAAACAAAGGGGTTGAAAGTAGCTTTGACAGAGAATGAACTGATCCTTGGTTTTAACACCATATGCTGTTCTTGATCTCAACCAGAATGAACCATCAACAATTTATTTATTTTTGCTTCGTTTTAGAAGGTCCCTATTAAATACATCAGCTTCGACTGAGACCTGTAGGTGCTTACTCGCATTTCCGGGTTAATGGGGATTCGTCAGAGGTCCGGTTGCTTTTGACCAACATCTAGGACGACCACTTGGAATGGTGAATGGAGTGGAATGGAGCCTTGGGGCTTATTGGGGTGATTTTCCCAAAGTTATCTGCTGAAGGACAGGGCTTTCATCTTCTAGGCCAACCACCACGTCTCGGCCACTGGCCTAGATCAATGAGTTTTAGGAGAAGTTTGCTAATCTGTGAGGGATCATCCATTGTTCACACAACAGGGAATTCCCAGCAATCAGCCATGAGCTCTAATTGGCTTGGCGTCCGAAAGTCTGCACACAGGGGCTCATGATTTAAGGCTCATGTGGAGGGATGATTTATGCTTATGCTTATCTTATGCTTATGATATTGCATGTTGAGGTCCTACAACTGTATATCAAGTGCAGCAATGTTGCTGGGATTTTTAAATACTATGTACAAGTCTATCATCTACAGTATTTCTAGTTTGCACTGGCAACACTACTCCGTTTAAGGGTTAAGGACTATTATACCTTATCTGTATTAATCATCACCCAAAAGGGGGAGAATAGACTGGAAGAATAGGAAAACAGGCAAAATAAAGAAACTCAAATATAGTCAAGTTTGAGGAATTTTCTGAATATTTTGTGAATTGGATGATGCTCACACAACCTCTAAACACCTGAGTGCTGCACTGACTGCAGTGGGTCCCACATTTTCGACACCAGTTATTTATATAGTACTGAGATGCAGTAATGAGTCTGCAGCACTTGCATCATTCACAGCCATGACATACACATGCAGGTACTCAGGTCTAAAGATTGTATGTTCTTATTTGTCATTTCCATGTCAAAATATTCTGCCATGACTCACACTATAAATATAGTTCTAAACTGCTTAAAAAATATTTAACTGTTGCAATTGCTTATTACTGAGAATAATTAAAAGAGGCCCATAATATCACATCAAAGTCTGACTTGGGAACTATATCTTCCTATGCAGCAGACAAATTCAAACTGACAACTCAGTCTGAGCACAAACACCTGAGGCTAATGAACCCAATTCACTGGAGCTCTGTTGGCAGGATCTACATTTCAGGACACCTCAGCTTCCTTGCCTGCTTTGAAGCCTCATCATGGACCCTCTGCAGTAGGACACTCCACAGCATTAAATACCAAGCTAAGCTGCAGACGTAAAAACAAACCCAATACATCATCAGAGTTGTAATAGTGTTAAATTGTTTCCCCCTAATTAGGGAATATATTTTGTGCTATCGGCAGGGTTAAATATGTACCTGAGCTTTCATTCCATCCACTGCTCACAGTCAGTATGAATAAGGCTTGGTGTTTAACCAGTGGTTCAGAAAAAGCTAAATGTTCAGCTAAGCCAGTTCATGCAGATATTTCATATTTTAATCCAAGTTTCAGAGTAGTTCTCCTATAAGTTAAAAATTAATTTAACAGTTACAAATTCAAATTAGTTTTCAGCAACTTCAAGTCCCAACTACAAGTACTGGAAAAGGGGAACAAGAGAGCATAATTACTAATTTATTGAGTGTAAATCTACTTTTGAGAAGATAGTGAAGAATTATGAGAAAGATTAATTATCTGGTAAAGTCAGTAGAAACTGTAAATGACTAATGATGCCTAGAGAACTCTCTAACCTGTACACACTCCACATGTAGACACAGAAATATTGTTTCAATACATATAAAATAAATAAATAAATAAATCCTCTCTGGCATTACTCACTTCACATTAAAGTTATTTTCATTAATTGCTCCATTAGTTCACATTAACAAACCATGAACTTCAAAATATATAAATAATGTTAACAAATCAACAAGCAAATCAGCAGAAACCAGAGATCCCAGAGGAGGTCCACACAGATATGGGGAGAACAGGCAAAGATCCACACAAACAGTAATCCAAGCTTGAACTAGGGACCCTGGAGCTATGAGGTGGCAAATCTACCTGCTGCACCACTGTGCCCAAAAATAAGTCTGCATAATTAGCAGACTAAAAAATAAATAAAAAAAATGCAGCATTATTGTAAATGTTGAGAACATACTGTACATACTGGCACCTGCTCTCTAATCTTATATCTGAATGTTTATAGTTGGTCATTTTAGTTGGTTTATTAGTGTTGTTTGTTAATGTTATGTATGGTGTATTCTTGCTGAAGTTTGTGGTCTGTTTGTATTGTAGCGGGATCAGCCCAGGGGGGGGGCGAGCACAAACACACGGGAGGCAGGTTGTAGTGCGAAGTGAGGGAAACCCAGGATTTATTTGTCCTTAAATCCGTGAGGTGAGTGTGTGTGTGTGTGTGTTTGGGTGCGTGTGCTGCGGTGGGGTGAAATGAGGGGAAACCCGGCGGGGCGGGGCTGGCGAGCTGCGTCCTCCGGGCGGGTCGGAATTCTCCGGAAGAGCTGGGAAGGAGCGGTTTCCCTGTGCCGGTTCTCGGCCTCACCACTGTCCTCGTCTGTCGCGCCGCCCCTCGTCCCGGGCGGAGCCCTCTGTGAGCGGAGAGAGGGAGAGAGAGAGCGAGAGAGAGAGAGAGAGCGCGAACGGGTTAGGTAAGCCCGGGTTTGCACGGATTCAGTGGTAATTACCTCGGACATTAGCTGCCTACATAGCCGAAGTTGATCCTCCTCGCTCGTGGGCGGAAGGGTGTCCTTTTATCCCTCCTTCTGGAGCTGGATTGGTGAACCTCCTGCCCCGGTTCGGCCAATCACGGGCGGGGCGCGGGGGTTGGCTCCACCCTGCAGTGACGGCCCTTCCGGTTGAGCGTTGGGACCGGGCGCGAGGCTGCCCGCCTCGCGTCGGGGCGGTAGTCGGGGAAGGAGCGAACCTCCTAGTTTGCGCTGGGCGGGTGTTGGTCCGGCCGCGACAGTACCCCCTCAGCCCAGCCTACTGCCGCTGGGAGGGTGGGCCCAGAGCGTGTCCCGTCGTGGAGAGCCCATCTGCATTCCCATGCAGGGCCCCCCGCCCGGTGCTGCACCTGGAAGGAGAAATCCTGCAGGGCGAGAAACCACCGCGTGACCCGGCGTTCGTGTCCTTGGCCTTGGCCATCCATTGCAGGGCGCTGCGGGTCTGTGACCAGGACAAAGTGTCGGCCTGCCAGGTAATACCTCAACTCTTCAATGGCCCACTTGATCGCCGCAAGGCTTCCCGCTCTACCGCTATGCACTTTTTCCGCAGGGGCCAGTTTCCGGCTGATGTAGAGGACCGGTGCTCTTCTCCGTCGAAGGTTTGGGAGAGGACCGCGCCCAACCCTGTTTCAGATGCGTCGGTGTGTACCGTGAAGGGGAGCGAAAAATCCGGGTTCCGCAACACCGGGCACTGGTGAGGGCCCGCTTCAGGGCCTGGAAGGCCTTCTCCCGCCGTTGACCACTTCACCCGGTCCGGCTGGCCCTTTTGGTGAGATCTGAAAGAGGGCAGCTATCACGGAAGTTAGGCACGCATCTTCGATAGTACCCCGCCAACCCCAAGAAGGCACGTACCTGTTTCTTCTCGGATGAGGGCGAGGTAGCCCCTACGGCTCGATCTTCCCTCGGTCTGGCGGCTTCAGCAACCCCCGCCCAATGCGGGTACCCCAGGTACTGTGCCTCGGTTAATCCCAGGTGGCAT